>JAMXBB010000001.1:137110003-137421811 GCA_024138015.1 Lumnitzera littorea | reverse complement strand
CCCCCTTCACCACAACACCTCCCAAAACAACTGTCTTTTTTGGTAACAGTTTGCTCAAACTCATGGAATATCCCATGACCAAATGCTGAGAAACCATCATTTCATGAGCCCAATTTTGGAATTTGGTCAAGAGGCAATCAACAGCAAAATCATTGCTAGCAGCTTTGCCTTCATTAAGATTTCAAATTTCTTTGCGAAACCTACAATGAAATTAGGGCTAGGGTTAAGGCCTGTTAAGAGAGAGACCTTTGATCTTATAAACTATAAAATGGAAAACAGCAACATTCTGACTTGTTTTGTTTCTCAATATAATATATATACAAGTCCAATGACCTAACTTGCCAAAAATTAAAGATAATGGTAATCTAATAGTATTGCCTATTATAGCCATAATTCTGCAAAAATAATATTACAAGACAGAGAAAATTTATTTCATGATGTAATTATTCTAGAATTAAGTCCCTAACAGCTTGTTTTCTGCTATATTCACTTTTACAAGTACAGGAGAAGGCACCATGGGAGTTGAATAATCACGAGAGAATAGAGGCTGCAAGGAGGAAGAAAGAAGAAGGCAATGTACTATATAGAGGTGGGAAGTTTCAGCAGGCTGGAAAGAAATATGATAAGGTGAGGAAAATCTTCATATAACTGTGTATAAGTTACACTCTTGTGATATTTAGTGCCTTATGCCTTTGAATTGTCATGTCAACTTTAAACAAGTTTTGTGCGATCCTTTCCAAAATTTGTAGGCAGCTGACTATGTCTATGAGGATGGAGATTTTGTGGTTGATGGGCAAAAGCAAGTTAAAGAACTAAGGGCGTCTTGCTGGCTAAATGGTGCGGCTTGTAGCCTTAAACTTAAGGACTTCCAGGAAGCAACTAGGCTATGTTCAAAGGTATTTTTAAAAAACGTACCACTCAAGCAATTGCTGGAGGAAGCCTGCAGCCATCTTTGTCCTTATCAATTATACGGAAACATAAATGTTCCTGAAAGTAGGCCAATTTGTCTTGTGAATAGTGTCCGGATTGCATTTGTGTCTTATCCATGTCAGTGCCAGATATTCACACTTAGTCTCAGGTTAATTCCATTTCGGTTTTAGTCTTTGTAGACGTGTTTCAAACCAGATTTGGTTTGAGTAGTGTAGATTTTCTCCTGCAGATGGTAACCCTCCTAGAGGATTCAAGGTAGAGGAACAAATGACTTAATATATTCATTACATCTTCAATTTGCATGATAATCAAGTTCTTGAAGTCATAACTTCATCTGAGTTACGGGGGTTTTTGTGCCTTTTTTGGATTTCCAGGTGCTGGACATTGAGTTCCATAATACAAAAGCCTTGTACAGGAGGGCACAAGCCTACATGGCAACTGGAGATCTCATCTCTTCTGAAATAGACATTAAAAAGGCTATTGATATTGATCCTCATAACAGGTAACTGAAGTTGGCCACCTATACCATGCTGCATGTGTCTTGATCTTGAGAATCAACAGTGATGTTACTTAATTTGCTCAGAAGTTTGTACTGGGTTGTCTTTATTTGCATTCATTAGTAGAAAAGAAAAAAGAACCTTACTGAAGCTTTTAGAGTATTGCTTTTTTCTTTCTTTGTTTTTTTGGGTTGGGGGGTTGTGCCCCGGGGAGGAGGAGGAGGAGGAGGAGGGAGGGAAGGGGGGAGGGTTGTGTTGTGCAGGCAAATTGAGAGTATTGCCTTGAATTTATCATATGTATCTCTAACTAACTAATAGCTATTACGCAGAATTCTAGTTAAAACACAATTCATGTTGGCTACCAAGAGTATGAACTAATAATAAAAAGCTATGCTTTTAAGGGAGTTGAAGTCACTGCAGAGGAAATTGAAGGAGCTTCAAGATGAGAGCAACAGAAGAGATGCAAAGCTGTATGCCAATATGTTTGCACAAAGTACAAAGGACTCAACACCAGTGACAAAGGTAAGTTAAAGTTTATGCTTCTTATGGCTTCATTACTGGTTCTTATGACATATGCTATTTCTTAGATGTTCTAGGAATACTTATCTTGGTTATGCAGTAATAGCTTCTCCATTATTTTCTAGCATATGGTTATTTCCGTTGTTCTTGAAAGTTCTCATATGCTTATTTCCACATGGACATGGTGGTCCAAAACATCGTTGCTTGATCTGATGTTTGGTACATAGATCTTTCCATATATGTTTTGATTTCGTGAACTAATTTTGCACTTGATAACTGCATATTTGAGGTGCAAAATATTTACTAAGAGGGCATGGGCATTTGACTTATCTTTTATTGTAAGTTATATCATCATGTGATTGTGATTTTCATGTGATGCTAGAATCAAAATCCATTTTTACCCGGTTTGCTAATGTGAATGACATTTAGATCTAAAACCTATATGGTTATTATAAATTTGTAAGATTGCAACACTTCTAAGCTTTTTGCCTTCTTTTCTTTTTTTTTTGGGGGGGTTCCTCTTCTTTATCACATCTATTACCTTCTCATGGTTGCATGTTATGTTGGTGAACAGACTTTTCTTAAGATACTATAAATATTTGACATAAAAACTTGAACAACTACAGTAATGTAATGAAATCAAAGAGTCTTGTGACTAATAGAATCATCTCATGGACTTTGATCTAGTGCCATGTGAAAGGAAGAAATAAAATAAGAAAATGCAATAGCGTTTGAACATTTTATAGCTTCGCTGTCGTAGAGTACTTTTTCATAATCAAATGAATTAGTATACAATTGTGATTCTCTAATTTCATCCATTTATAGCGTGTGAAGTGGAGAATGATGTTTCCTGCAACATACTTTTTTGTCGACACTGGCATTTTCATCTGTAGTATAATGATTGAGATTGATGATATGTGGATATAAAGAATGGTATAATGTTGCATTTGATACCGGAACTTTGGCCCATTTTTCAATCAACTATCGAAACTTTAAAATTGCCAATTTCCTTACCCAATTAAACTTTTTGAGGTCTAGAGGCCAGCTATCCAGTTGGTTTATTTATTTATTTTTTTGAACAACTAATTATAGACTGCTATGTCTCTCATATTCCACTTGGGATATTCACATGGCTTTCTACGTAGCAAAACTGGGAGCAAGAACCCATTTTTGATATGGCATATTACAATTTTGAAGTAACTATTTTTGCTACCTAAATGGCTATGTGGATTTCCTAAGTGGAAGGTCATCATTAAAATAATCATATAGGACATATAGTCTGTAGTCCATAAATTGGTAGCTAGCTGGACAGCTGAAGTTACTATAGGTAGTGTCGCTGACCTCGAAAAGTACAATTGGGTATTGAAATTGACAATCTCAACGTTCAGGTAGTTAATTGAAAAATCAGTCAAAATTTAGCTACCAAATGCATATTTATCAAGAATATGTAGCCTTCAAATGTACGTACATGTGTCATATCAACAATAGCGAAAAGTGAATACATAAAAGTATCATGAATATGTCATACAATATCCCTTTTGTTTAGAACTTCACTTTACTATATAGTGATTGGCAAAGCATAAGTTGTAAAATGTTGCAAATTTGCTTTTCTTAAGAAACATGGGCAGTTGCACATCTTGCCACATTTTTGCCAAATTATATATTGAAACTGACTTTTATTGCAGAGAATGAGGGTTGATAAATTAGAGGACCATGGGGGAAGGGAGGGATTGGCAATGGACGTAGAAAAAACGGCCGATAGTGCAGCTCCTTCTGATAATGCAATGGCCATTGATTCTTTGACCTAGTTCCCATAGCATCAGGACTAGATATGTATATTATTGTCGACCTTTCAGAAAATAGTTACCAGGAGATTAATCTATTAGTATCATACAGGCAACACCAGGTTACCAATTCCAGTGCTGTGGTTAGTATATATATTGGCTGCAGCCTCATTGTGCTTGACGTTCAATTTTTTTCCTGTTCTCTCAGGGAAATTTCCATGTAATTATTTAACCCAAAAAAAAAAAAAAATTGCCATGTAATTTTCACATAGATATATGAAGTACTAATCTATGACTGAGACAAATATAGATTGCTACTCCACTTATGAAACAAACAGAAGCTTATAGGATCCCTCTCTAGCCTTTGTTTCTCCTGAGAAAGCCATGGTTCGATTTTGGGGTGAAAGGTAGGTGAAGTATGGGATGGACTGTTTTGGTAATACCTTCTGTTAAATGTGCAAGACATAAGAATGGGAGTTTTACACACCTAAGGATGGGGTCTAGATGTTGAATCGTTCTATTATGTGCCAAAAATATCAATTAAGGGTGGTGTGGAATGACACTGTGTAGGCAGCGATCCTAGCCATGGTTTTAGGGTCACCGGTTTTACAGTGCACTGTTCCGCTGCCATTCCTCAACATGGACAAATGCATCTTTCTTGCTTTGTCATTTTGACGGTATTGTAGTTTTCACTGCCAGAATTGGAAAGGTTATCGAAGTTTCTCTAGTTCTGCTCCCTGTTTAATTACACGACATGGTCATAGTGTAATTCTTGATAAGAACATAATTTAATGTTTAATCAAACTTAAAAACAGTCCCAACTTTTAAGTTCAGACAATTGAATTTAGACAATCAACTCTCAAAAGCTTATACCTTCAAGTTTCACGCTTACAATCATCTCTCACGCTCAGAAGGGACACTATCCTCAATTGTATTGTTGATTACATCCAAAAGCGGATTTTAGGGTCCTTAAGCGAGCGAATGCAGTCCAGATCAGCAGAGCAGAGTAATGAGGGCACTACAGAGCAGCGAATGAAAAGAATGGGCACCACGAAAGACTCTTCGACTCTGCCAAAAGGATGAGTTGCAATCTACCTGATATGTTACTAGCGTGAAGTGTGTATGTTATGTTGTTCAATGTGTTATGTATTTGGAGTTTGTGTCCAGAAGTTTCTAAAAGCTACCATTTGTTGGTTCTGCGTATTACTATAATTAGGGAAATTTGTTAGAGACAGTTATAAAAAAAGTATTAAGTGTTGTGTGAGCATTTGCTCTTGTGTGAGCTTTTAGCTCGTGACTCTCATCTAGAGAGAGAGAGAGTATCATTTGTGATTCATGTCCATCCATTAAAATCAATAAAATTCATTCATCTCCTTTTTGATCCTTTGCTAGTTCTTATCAATTGGTGCCGTCTTCCAAATCGAACTTCTCTAAATTTTCACTACTTCTCTTATGTACATTACTGTTCTTTGTGGACATTAATGTTCGACTACTTGCGATCAGTTAAAGGATGACTCGATTAGAGGCGTGTGTGGATGAATTGGAGAATAATGTTACTACCATTCGTCGTGACTTAGCAAATGTTCAATAGCATTTGACTTGCTTGGAGCGAGATCATGAAGAAGTGGAGGGAAATGTCTCGCAACTTCAAGCTAATGCGGCAAAAATGCAGAAGATGATGGAAGACCTTTGGATTGCGAGTCAAAATACTTCCAGCGCTCGTGTTCATGCCACATCCTCATCCTTTGTTTCCAATTTATACGGAAAACAACAAATTAGTGATATGATTCTTACAATTGATGCTAGAAAGCCACTTGGCGGAGAGAATCCAGGCATTGACACCCACCAAGTCAATCCTCCTCTTGTTCAACCGTCGTTAGGCAATGAGATTAGACTCGATATTACTGATAATTCTCGTCTCAACGCTGCTCAACTTGTTCTTCCAATATTTGATGAAACAGAGCCTGTTCACTGGATTTTCCCGGCTGAGCAGTTCTTTGAAACTCAAGGAACACCTGATACTCGGAAGGTCGACATAGCAGCTTTGTGTATGTGAGTTCAGTCAATTCATTGGTTGCAGTTACTTAGGCGTATAGTATTGAATCTGACTTGATCGACATTGAAAGAGGAAATGTTAAAACATTTTGGTGGCTTATTGACGGCTAATCCATACAAAAGTCTATCTCAACTCCACCAACATTCCACTGTCTGGTCAATATATTGTGGATTTTGAATTTTTGGTGTTGTTGGTTCCTCCTTTTGTCTGAATTACATCTGCTTGGATATTTCCTGGGTGGTTTACGTTAAGAATTTCAAATTGGATTAGATACCCTCTCTGCTCCTACCCTAGACATCGCTATGGAGTTGGCATGCAAGGTTGATCGTGAGTTCAGTTGTGGTAGTTTTCTTGTTTGGCCTATTGATGAAGGAGGATTTCATGGTCTGATGCGTGACTCTTCGACGTTTCACTTGGCTTCTTCTCCTCAAACAATAACATAGCCGGAGCATATTCAATTTTCTTCCAATAACTCTACTCCAGCGAGTTATCACCCTAAAGAGGGTGTTCAAGGACAAAAACAACAGTAGCTCTTAAACGATGACACTTCTGCTAATGCTGTCTTCTGCTGGGAGTAGTCAAGGTCAATAACGTGATGGTTGGCGCAAGTCCCATGGTCAACATCAATTGACTCGAGAAAGTAGCAAAAGAGTTGTGTTTCAAGTGTGATAAACCATTTTCGGCTAATCATAAATGTCCTAACAAATGTCTTCTTGTAATGGTTAGAGGAAAATCCGGATGGTTCAGGGTGCGTTTGGGAAGCAGAGGATAATCTACCACATGCACTGCAGTTTGCCACCAGCGGGGTTAGCTAGTTACCGTTTCTGTCCTCGAGGACAAGGACAATGTTATGTGGGGGCGGGGGCGGGGGCGGTGGAATTGATATGTTACTAGTGTGAAGTGTGTATGTTGTGGTGTTTTGTATTTGGAGTTTGTGTCCAGAAGTTTCTAGAAGCTACTATTTGATAGTTCTACGTATTACTATAAATAGTGGAATTTGTTAAAGATAGGTAGCTAGATATTTTATAAGAAAAGTATTGAGTATTGTGTGAGCATTTGGTCATGTGGATGTGAACTTTTAGCTTATTGCTCTCATCTAAAGAGAGAGTAGAGTCTGTAATTCATATCCATCCATTAAAATCAATAAAATTCATTCATCTCTTTCTTGATCCATTGCCGATTCTTATCACTACCATACTAACCCAGGATTAATCCAAGGTAAATTAAATGTACATATGGCTCTTGAATGTCATTAGGAAACAAAATAACCACCACCTCGATCTCTATATCATCAATAATGTATTATCCCAAGGCCCAGGTACTCAATTCCCACATGGACAGTGGAGAGAGTAAATAGTAACTTAAGGCAAAAGATGGCATAAACTAAGTTGGCAAAAGAAGATATTTCATTTAATTAACATATGACAAATTTTGGAGAAAGTGTATTAAAAGATCCATTAATTACTTGTAGACAAATTTTCGTCGCGTTTAATTAACATATGACAATTTAGGAAAAAAAAAATCCGTGCTCTAAGAAATAATTGAACGTAAAAGATATACCATTAAAAAATTATGCAGGAAAAATAAAATCAAAATGTAAGACTGCAATGTGAACCATGAAAATTTTCACTCGGGAAAAGTTTTCAATGCAAAATCATAATAGAACATATATACACACATATATATAAATATATATATATGTATATACTAAAGTAATTTCAAACTTTGCTTCTATATAAAAAAAATCATTTATGAGACACACCTAATTTAGACTCCAACCTCATCAGTGGAAGCACTTGCTATTGTTGGAGAAATACGAATTAAATGTATAAGTTTTGCAACTTGCTATGTATAACAAACAATCATGGCGTAGATTTTTGTTTAAACTAGTTGCTTAGCATTCAAAGTCTAGAAGTAGAAAGCTACTTTCTAAGCATTTAATTTATATAGTTTTCATTGTATTTTTCCTTATAAACATTCAGGAAATGACAAAAATATTGGAAAAAATGTTTTTTTGGATAGAGACTCAATAATTCAGACATAATTATTAAATATTTTTTTAATTGATAAACTAGCTCAGCATTGATATGTAACATAATTGCTAAATGAATATGAGCAAGGGTTTCGTTTTGTAACACAACCAATAAACAAGCTACATTTTGAGTTGAGTTATTCAAATACAAATCTATTTGAATTCGAATATAAACCACTATATAAAATTATGGGTTTTACATAACCGAGTCCATTTGAGGCATAGTCCCCTACACAGGCAAGATTTTTTCTTTCAATGCTATTTCGACTCTTCATACGTGTAATCAAATGAAATTAGATCACTTTTGGTTCATTTGAAAGAAAAAATGAACTAAATATAATTTATTTCAAATCAATTCCTCCTAAATATGAACCATACCTAAACTCAGGTCAAGTTTTGATTGTTCAAATTGGAGAAATTTTACCATTTGACTTTATCCAAATTTTTTTGGTTCTTGACCCCCAACGATCTCTCTAGTAGGTAGGATTTTATTGAAAGCGATTTCTATATTCCGTTAAAAAAGAGAAAAATGGACAAATAATATCTATCTAGAAGGGAAATAATGTCTATCTAGAAGATCCCTCACCTGCTAACTTTCATCTTGAGTTAAGATCGAATTGAAGATCATTATATATGAATATATTAGATACTTATGACTTGATTAGTGAAATAGTATTTCTCTCTCTAAAAAAAAAGTGCTACTTTTGATTCTACGATATTTTATTCATTAATTACTTTGGATAAAGGGATTAATCGAGAAAGATCTTTTACTCTTATTATAAAATCATAGTTTCATCTAAACTTCATCTTGGTCATGAATAGATCACCCAGGTTTAGGTCCATAAGTAGTGACAATTGCCCTATGAAGACTCGCTTGGTGAAAGATGAAACATAAATTATGGATCTTGAATAAATAGAGATATAATCAAACTAATTCTCTAAATGCCTTTATAGATATTCCTCAATGTTCTAACTATCAGTTAAATGTGAGAAGTGAATGAATAATCATCTACTTCCAAAAGAAATCACCTCAATCTAAATAGTTCTTCAAGAAGATAGCTAAGATGAAATTAAAATTCTAAATCAAAATTAAAAAATAATAATAATAAGGGTGCCTCCTCACAAAGGGAGTTACAGTGATCAAGGCCTTGGCTTCTCCCAATAATTAAAGTGTATCATACCTAAATCTAACTAATTGTCGGTCAATCATATGAAGGTGATTGGAGGAACAATATCACCATTTTTTTTCAATAAGATACCAAAGTGGATGATTAAATCATTCTATATACATTTAATGAAGTAATAGATTCGTTCTAACCCTTCTTTATCTACAAGAGTTCTTGATGTAAAAGCATAGAGACAAAGGGTTGCCCTATAACTATAACGGTCCTTGCACCTCAATTTACATATGGCAAAGTCCAATTTTTACTAGAAATAAGTCATTTATGGATGTTATAAGGGGAGGATCAAACCATTTATTTTAACTCTTTTTCAAATGTGTTTTAAAACAGGAAACCCATAAGAATATAGTTTGATGGTTATAATCATACAGACACACTATTGTTTGAGGCAAGAAAGGGTAGATACAACTGCCATCAACCACTTTGGTCCCCATTGATCTTTGTGAACGAGAAAGTAAAGCAACCAGCACATGGCAAAATCATACACTGCCACTCTTTTGTGGCCTACACATAAGGTACTACTTTTTTTTTTTTGGGGCCAAAATATAACTTTATTTATTGACAACTACCCATTATCAAAATGGGAATACAATGAGTGGATACAATCATCACAACTAAGCTTCAAAAGGTTAGATTGGGTGTTTAACTACCATTCTAATAGATACATCCCCCATCTAGTGTTTGTAATACGAGGCAAGTGCACCTATCAATTTTAATATAACGGATGTGAGTCCGAGTCGATCTCTCAGAGATTTTGAGTACTAATATTAACTTTAGCTTCATTATCTAACCGGAAAATTGTGATGAGTTGAATAAATTAAAAATACTGAAATTAACAAACTAAACTAATTATGAGACTTAACTAAGCAAATTAGAAAACAATAAAACTACGAACGACTTCAAGTATACAATAATGTATTTAGGAATTATTTCCCCTAGTGTTTAACATGTAACCTTTTTAAAATATATTCAATTTAGTTTCTATTATTCTTGACCGGAGGGATTCACAATCAAAGCTAATATCTTTCTCAAGCATATTAACCCTAATTCTAAATTATTTACCGGAATCTCTTCACTTAGTAATATAACTTAGAATTGCATTAATGTATAATGAATTCCCATGCAAACAATCAACTTTTTGGAAAAAACATGTATCTTATCTCTAAGTATACATGTAATTCTCTTCAATTATGCTAAGATCTAATTACACATGCAATTTCTCAATCAACATGCATAATATCATATATTGACACTCTAGAATTATCAATCCACAACTAAACGATATAATTGAATCAAGAAAAGATAGAAACTTTCTTGAAATTATAATTCAATCCAAGGGTTACATGAAACCCTAGGTTCCATAATCCTAAATACTCGAATTCTAAGCTATCATAACGAATCTAAAAACGAGTTTCATTAAAAATATAAAATAAAACATGAAAAACCCTTTTGATTTGATGAACAATCTCTAATCTTGAAATCGATGTTGTTCTCGCTTCTTGATTGATGTTCTCCTCAAATCTCCTCTCGTCTCTTTTGTCTCCCCGTTTCTGTAATGTCTCCCCTCTCTTTTGAACCCTAAGATGTCCTTTTATATGTGTATTACACAGATTCTATTTTCGTCACCAGACATGGCCTGGGACATGACCGTGTCCCCAGGTCGTGTAACTTTCTGCACTAAGGCAAAATTTCTGAATAACTTCAAAATTTCATAACTTCTTCGTTTGAACTCGGAATTGAGTGAAACTTGATTCCTTTTCTTCGTTTTTGAGCCTAGAACGCGTTTAAACCCTGAAATTAACATTTTACTCAATTAAGTATCAATTTCTTTAAAGAAAACCAAAAATGTGAGGGAAATGCTATAAAATCACTATATGAAATATGTTTAAAATCAGAGTTATCAGTTTGAAGCCACCCAATCAGCAACATTGTTTAATGTTCTACTAATATAACTAAAACTAAAAAAGTCCTCGAGCCAAGTCAACTTATTAATTTTATGTACAAAGGGCCTAGAAGCCCAGTACACTGCATCTAAGGCCCCATTAATAGAATTGACTAAGGTTTAACAATCTAACTCAAAGGAAACCCTAATCCATCCTTTCTCTTTAGCTACTGTGATCACATATAACAGGCGCATACTTCAACTTCCTCTACAGATACAGACATGACACATTTCAGGAAACCAAAAACTAGCTATCCTTGACTATCTCTCATAACACCTGCAATGGTTGCTTGTTTTTCCCTTGAAACTGATGATGCATCTACATTAAACTTCATATCCCCTTCATTTAGTCTTCTCCAAAAATCAAATCTTGATCTTGGTTGTCGTCTCAAGTTTTCCTTAACTGCTTCAACACCCATCTTCCCCAAATGTTCCTATTCTAGCAAGTAGCAAGCCTTCAAAATAGTCACCTAAGGATTAATCTCCACCTTCTCAAAAACTGCCTAACATCTAGTTTTCTAAATCTACCATGCAACTACCACAATCTTTTCCTCTAGATCATTTCTATCATGTAATGATATTTGGAAGTTTAGGGTTTCATCATCGAACCATTGATGGAATAGATCTATATGACCTCCTCCATATGAAGTCTTATAGCCCTCAACCACACCACATTCACCCAATCACATCCAAAGAGAAGGTATTCCACAGTTTCGACTTCACTATAAAATGGATAACATGGAGAAGTCATGGCTCTTCGTTGGAAAAGACCATCCATGGTAGGTATTGTATTGGAGAAGATCCTCCACATTAAGTATTGGATTTTAGGTAAAGCATCAATCTTCTACATCCAATTCCAATGGTTAGATGAAACTACACTTGAGCTTGTAGATCTGTCATGATTTGGTTTCAAGTTCTTGTTTTTAATATATTTGTACATTGATTTTGCAAAGCATATTCCATTCTTAGTGAAGGCTATAAGATTAAATCAGATCCACTACTTAAGATAGGTATGTTCTATACATACTTAGCCTCTTTATTATTTAGCACTTGAGAGATTTTAAACATGTTCCACCAATTCCTGTCATGGTTTAAAAATTCAGCAACCTTAAGATTCATATCCTGTCCTTGAGTAAAAGTTGGCTTATGTCCTTTAACTGTGGGAATCCACTTATCCAACCACACTTCAATCCTATCCCCAGGACATAAAGCCCCTTCGAATAAAATTTTCATCCCTTCCATAATATTACTCCAACCCTAAGAAGCCTTCCCCCCACCTCCCCTTCACTGCCTTTTTGAAATCTATAAAAGGAAAGTAAATGCCTTTCAACACTCTCACCTACAAGGCATTTAGCTCTTTTTCCATTCTCCAAGCTAGCTTAGTTTATAGTACCGAGTTATACGAGTGTAAGTCCTTAAAGCTCATTCGAGTTTAATACATTGTTACGATATTTGCCAAAAAATAATACAAAAATAAGTCTAAAAAAAAGCTAATACAAAATTATGGTAGTAAAACTTCACTATCCGAATTTTTTTACACTAAAGTCCCATAGGGGGCATGCGACTTTAGTACGCATATAAATTCCCTAAAATCAGCGCCACCCCCCTCCCCCCACCCCCCCACCCCCCAACACCCCTTTTTCATTTTCTTACATACACAATCTATCTCAAAAATTTTTCCAAGCATGAGTTTCTTTATCTCACTAACGTATTGGTATCCAAATACTAACGTTTTTACGAGAATTGGTTATTTTTATTTAACCTATTTTTTTAATTAATTTTTTTTCTTTTGTTATTGTGTAATTAGTTTTCGTTATGAAATTTTAGTATTTATAATGACTTATGTTTTGTAGAAAAATTTAAATTTACCTTATATAAATTGCATCAGTGTTGTTGTAGTAGTTTAGAAAAGTCGTATTTAGCTATTAACGATAGTAGTAAAAATATTAGTTACTTAATGTGAGTAATAGAGTTGGTTAAGGACCTTTTGAAGATGGAAGTCATGTAATGATGTTATGTTGGTCAAAAATATTAGTTTTAGTGAGTAGAATATGATTACTGTATAAAGTTTTCGCTAACTTAGTGGTCACTTGTGTAATAATTAGGGGAAAAAATGGTGGATTATCTGAAAATCATTGTGTATGCACATAGAAATATTGTGAGGGGTAACTTGGGAGTGAAGTATGATAGAGAGTCAATGAAGAAACTAAAAATGAATAAGAGGTCAAATTATGCCCATTTTTTGAACAAAATATTTAATAGCATTGGGATTAGCACTATCGAGGTAGAAATTGTTCACAGGCATCCAACATATTATGAAGGCGATGCCTACTATGAGTTAATGCCCATTAGGGATGACGACGATGTTGAAAACTTTATTAAGATAACTGAATCATTAGGTGAACGAGGTATTCAGCACATTTATGTTCAGTTGGGTGGGCAAAGTAGTATGGGCCCCAGTAATAACCCTACGAACATTACATCACAGTAAGTACACTCATTTAGAAGTGATTTTCCCATGACCGATGATAGTCACCTTCATATTACAGCATAAGACATGGTTTAGAATGATGCTGTCAACATTAATGTGAATGAAGAAGTACTTAATACAGAGTATGGGAAAATTTGGCAAGAAGATCAAAGTTACAATTCTTATATGGAAAGGATTGCTATGAGTCTCAATAGTAGTGACGATGAAAATGATGATGATGATAGTGAAGAAGATGGTGATGAGGGTGAAGAGGAAGGCAAAACCGATTATGATGTAAAAGATGATGAAGGTGGGGACAGGATGACTTTTGATGTCTTAGGGAGTGATGTCGCTATGGCCAATCCATTTGCACTTTCGCCAGCCTTTGTTCAAACTTCTGTGACACAACACAACCAACCTGCTGTAAGAGATCCAATCCTATTCCTAAATATGGGTAGTGACAATGGATATGTTATATTTGAAGATGAACAGAATGCACAATGCAACAACGCAATTGATAGCGATGAGTTAAGCGTCGGCATGAGATTTGGTACTAAGAAAGAGCTACAGGACGCTATGAAGAATTACAACATAAAGCGGCACTATAACTTTTGAGTACATGAATTGGACCCAACGTTATGGCACATTTATTGTACGAAAAGGGCAAACGGATGCAAGTAAAAGCTAAGAGAGTATAAAAAGCAAGTGTATGACATGTTTGTGATAACGATTATCAAGGGACCGTACATATGTGTTAACCCAGCAATGAGACAAGATCATTCTTAGATAGATAGTAATTTAATGGCTAGACGATTAATTGGAAATATTAACACAAACCCTGATATTACTATTGCAGACTTGACTCAGAATATTCAAAACGAGTTTGGATATACGGTGACGAGAAGGCGGGTGTTTAGGGGGAAGAGAAAGGCAATAGAGATAGTGTATGGTAATTGGGAGAAATCATACAATGATCTTCCAAAACTTCTAAATGCCATTAAGATAACAAACCCAGGATTAGAGGTCAACTGGGGGTGGAAAGATATGGCGGAGCCAGATGTATCGAAGATGAAGTGGGTGTTTTAGACATTCAAACCTTGTGTACATGCATTTAGATACTGTTGTCCCATTGTTTGCATTGATGGGACCTTTTGTATGGCAAGTACGGCCATAAGTTGCTCATTGCATGCACAATGGATGGAAATAACAACATTGTATCATTGACTTTTACACTCGTTAACACAAAATCCGAGAAGACGTGGTCTTAGTTCTTTCGACATTTGAAGAAGTATATAGTTGGCGGACGGGAAAAGACAATATGCTTGATCTCAAACAGGCATATTAGTATTAAGAAGGCTTTTGACAATGTGAATAATGGTTGGCAACCACCATTTGTGGTATAGAGATACTGCATAAGACACATAGCTAGTAATTTCAACCGCAAACATAAAAACTAAGCAAATAAGAAATTGGCAATCGCAGCAAGTATGTAGGCGCAGGAATGGAAATTTTCTACTTTGATGGAAGAGATGTCGATAGTAAATGAGAACACTCCGCATTGATTTGCAAAAATTGGCATCAACAAATAGGCATTGTATGCAAATGGTAATTATAAGTTTGGATACATGACATTAACATTGTTAATAGCTATAATGCAATTCTTAAAGGTTCTCGTGGTTTACCAATTGCAGCTTTAATAAGAAGGATATTCTATAATACTATCACATTGTAAGAGAAGAAAGACGAAGAAATTTCAAAGGCCATGCTGAAGGATAGGGTGTACACTACAGATGTACAACAGCTGATAGAGAAATGGCATAAGCAGGCAAGTGCACATAAGTTTACTGGTTACAATAGGCACAATGAACTATTTGAGGTAGGAACTGGTAGCTAAAGAGAGCCAAATGGAGTGATAAAAGGTAGTAGTAGAGTTCACACTATTGACATGGATAACCAATATTACACATGCTAAAAATGGCAAATATATAGAATTCCTTGCTCCTATGCATTTGCAGCTACAGTAGAGCTAAGGACAAATGCCCTAAATTGTATTGGTTAATGGTATAAGTGGACAAATCAACTTAATGTATACCAAAGACATTTTTTCCTACTAGGTGACGAGATTAATTGTCCAGTAATAAAATTTCCAAAGCTTAAGCCATGGTATAAGTTAAAGAAAGACAAAGGGAAGCCTAGAACAAAACGTCATCACATAGAGATGAATGCATGCGAAGTGCTTGATAAGAATAGATGAAGTTATTGTCGAAGGGAAGGATATAACAAGCGTAGATGTCCAAATCTAAACAGGGCTAGTAATTCGTATTACTATTTTTTGCATATGCATACACATAAATTTACTGTTAGTTTGTAATATCTATTCATTTGATATTACTTGCATTGTTACTGATGAATGTTAAACACTATTGTAGGTTAGATGGACTTAAGACCCTTCAACCCTTTAGTTTTAGGCGAGCAATCATCCCATTGCTCTTAAGATATATGGGAGGGATATGTACATTGTAATAACTCATAAATCAGCAATCCAAACATAAACATTTAAATATTATGACAAAATCCTATTCTTATATGATTATGATCGATAATTGATCTAGGACATTTAAGAAAGTAAATCGAGTAGGCTAAAAACTTACGAAAAACATGATAACCCTAATTGAGGAATCCTCGTACACGTGGAAGTAAAAAATATAATAAAATATTAACAATATAATCAAGATAGGGAGAATTTGCTCTATATGAGACCCTAAAGTCGAGTTTAGGGCAACCGTTCCTAAATTTAAGGTTTTCGGAAAAAATTATTCGATTGAACCCAAACTTTACGATTGAGATAGAAAAGTTAATTGAAATAATTTGGTAAAGTTGGATTTTAAAAATAATTACCCGAAATCCCAATTTTTCCCTTAGAAGTATGATTACTTAATATAGTCCAAAATTACTTAAAACTCCTAAAACTAATCTCAGAATACAAAGATGACTTAGAAATAAGATAATTAGGCAATAAAAGAAAATAATATAGCATAATATGCTATATAAGTATATACGTATTTTTATAAGTATACTAGATATATATAATAAATATACCCATAAATTAACCTAAAATAATATAATTATGCATAATGAGCAATAGAATCACAAAATTAAATAGGGAAAAAGTATCTTAAAAATAAAAGATATGCTGGAAACATGATTGCACGTATATAATTACTCATTACGTGTATGATATATATAGGATATATACCGTATATTAACAAAAATCATTAAATACTAATATAAAATACCAAAATACCTTAAAATATTATCTAAAAATTATAAAAATAAAATAAAAAACAACCTGAAATATGATTGGATTAAATGTTGAGCAGCTTAAAAAGAATAAGCAGCTGCATCAAAAGCAAATTTATAAAAAATTAACACCTTTTACTACACGTTTTTCGAGGAAAATATTAAAATAAATTACTTAATAATTAAAAAAAAATTAAACCGACCTAAACTATTATAAATAGGATTCTAGGACTCAGATTTAACATTTTGGCAACCAAGAAAACCTAAGAAAAATTCGAAAAAAAAAATTAGGAAAATTTGACAAAAAATAGAAAAAAACAGAGCAATGATCGAACCTAACTAATTCCCTAACTATTCGATGACCTGATGTGAAGCCTCGCGACCACCTAGTAGATCTACCACCGACTAAGCCGACCAACAACCTCTATTCGGCCAACGGTGGCTGGAGCTTCGATGAACTCAAATTCCAAGTTTCTACCATGTTTTTTTCTATTTTTGAAAAATCATTAAATTAATTATGAAAAATGTAAAAAAAAATTAATTAATTAATTCCTAGGTTATTTTATATGTACTTTCATTTAGTAAATTAATTTTTACAAAATTAGGAGTATTTAATGTACTTACTTAACAAATGTACTATTTATCCGAAATTTAAAATTTAAAATAAATACACTAAATGATGTAATTTCTGGCTCAAAATTTTTGTGTAAGACACTTATGATATATAGATAATTTCTATATAGCCCGATTTTTTATTTGAATATTTTTAATATTTATTATATTTTTCGGCCTAAAAATAGCTCGAAAATAGGCTAAAATTGTGAAATAAATAAGAAATTATGAAATTAAATGATGAAATGAACATATAGTAATTTCTAGTGAATAATAATAATGTTGGGACAGGTTGAAATCAATTTGGTGCAAAAAGGATATTAATTTTGTAATTTAAGATAATTCAAGAGTAAAATCATAAATATGAATATATAAGCGATAGATCAAAAAGTTGAAACCAAGTACTAGCTGAATTCCACATATTTTTAGAAGTCTATAGAAATTTTTAGGGAATTATTTGGTAACCCAAGCTATTTATTATGAATTTACGTAATAAAATAGTTTAAATAACAAACTAATACCCAATTCTAGTAATAATAGATTAAAATATGATAAATAGGTGAATAAAAACTATCTATTTGTATACTAGTCAGATTGGATAAAAATTATATTTTTTTAATATATTTAATGATATTTTGATAATCGGGATACGTTATAGAGGTATTAGGATAAATAATACCTGTATTAGGATAAATAATACCTATATTATGAGTTATATTGACAAATTAGGTAAAATATGGTTTAATAACATAAATTACATATAGTATGATAATATTTGATTAGATACGTATAATTGTGTTAAAAACTCGAATTACTCGTTAAAAATCATCTCTAGAAATTAAGATTTATAATACGTGTCGTTAAGTTTGTACGAGCCTAAGACACTATTTTTACTAAAATCGGATCAACCTAGGTAATATAACCTATATCTTTACAATATTATTGATTTACGTACTATTATAACTCTATCGTAATCGAAACGTGATTTAAACGACTAAAAGTACATTTTAATATAATCGAAATAATATATTACACGTAATAGTATAATTGCGTATATTATTAATACTTAAAACTTAACTCAATCGATATAATGAAATTATATATTATTATATAATAAAAAATGATAATATACTTTATATATATATATATATATATATATGCATAGTTGCTTTAGATAAGACCCTAATATTTTCATAACCATTATGAAAATTAAATTTAGGTTTTGTATATATATAGGACATCCTAATGATCAGACCGTTGACAACATGAGTTTTTCGAAGTGAGCGCTAGGACAAGTAAGTGGGATCAATGGTTTACCACATTTTTGGATATTATTTCAGAATATTTGGGGACTTTGGTATATATTGGCTTATAAATGTAGTTAACTGTTTATGCGTATGCAATGGTTATGATTAGGTTTCAATTTGTTATGATGGGAGTTGAGCTCCATGATATGATTGTTCTGTGAATATTATTATTGAATTGTTTGAGCTTGGTTGATCACCCTAAAAAGATGAACTAACTTAAACTTAGCTTAATATCTAATTTAATATGCATTACAACCCACTAGGGGTAACGACTAAAATTCTCGGGCCAAACACATATTCTCTTCGATGAGAATAGCTGAAATAGTTCTTTCCCTACCCTTAACCGAATTAAGTGACAGGAGAGAAGGTCGCGGTAAAGTTAGAGGCTGTAGTTCAAAGGTGGTTATGGGAGGAGGGTGTTCTCCATTGCACAAGCCCCGGTTTGGTTTCGATCGGTGAGTATGTGACGTCAATCTCCTCAACCAAGATTAGAGTGAGTGAAATTTCTCTAATCTCACGACGAACCAAATAACATCGTGCGATGGCATGTGCTTGTACATATATTGCATCTAACCAACTTGATTGAAAACCCCGGTTGTGATGTGTTGAATGTATACTTCTGTCTCCACCCTCACTTATTGAGTAAGTTGTCTCTCATTCCCCTATAGTTTGTTTTACAAGTTCCAAATGGTTTATAAGTGCCTACCCAACACCAGAATCCTTAGTAAATTGGGACAGGGAGTGAGATACAACAAGAAATGGCTGATTATTGCCCTTAGTATTAATTTTTTATCTTTTAAGGAAAACTACACAAAACTCCTCAAAAGGGCTTAGTAGTTTTCAATATTTTGGTCCGTGTATGAAATGACAAATACCTATGGGATTTATTACTACTTTTTTTTTATAAGGTTAAATGATAAGTTTATTATTACAAATTATTTCATAGGATTACTCTATAAGTTTATATCAAACAAGTATCGAATTGGACGCTTCAAAGGAGTAAAGTAGAGTACGCCTTGTGTGAACTAGGTTTAAGACAGTAGCTGTGAGGACAGTTTCTATCTTAAGATGGTTCACACGGCAAGATTGTTACAATTTCACCTTTTCGAAGCGTAACATACATTATTTAACAATTTCTTCCATTCATCTAATATGTAAGTTGGGTGTTGATATGTTAATATTTATGTCCATATAACTTAATACAACACCAACAAGAATTAGGCAAATGTGGCGAAAAACCTGTTTGGTGATGTTTCACCATTTGATGATGTGAAGGGTGGTCACATATGACTATTGTGGCTAGCTAGTAGATTCAGGATTATACCAAGCAATGCCGACAAGGATATGATGAAGCGTCACACTTGTGCATATATTCCCCAGCTAATAGGGGGATTCTTATTCGCAAATAAATCTTCTAACTACTTACATCTTATGTACCTTCCTTTATTAGATGACTTCTAGATGGCAGGGACGTATAGTTAGGGATCAGCCTGTCTAGCATAGCTATACTAACAGCTATACAACCCTGTACAGATCGATGTATCCGAGATTGGGGGGCCAATGATTTTACTGCAGGTTTGAGCATAGGATCATTTCCTACACATTGCACCCCTTAATAGGTTTAACTTCATGATCACAAAGGGTGTTCCTTTGGCGGGTAGATGGCAAATTGAGAGAAACACTACATGAGGACCTACTTATGTAGTCTAGTAGTATCACAAAGCGTTCAACTTACAAAGGAGTAATCAGGTACACTAGATACACTGTTTGATCTTGCTTCAAAAGTTCATGTCATACATGCTAATTTTTTTGCTCTTCTAACTCACATACATTTCATATCAGGTTGTATGGCAACCTTACTTAGAAGACTTACTTCAATTTTTGCCTCCTATATGCACGATTGATCGGGGTCTTTGGACAGCTAGGGTACCACTCATCTACTTCCACATTGTAGAGTTTTACTTTTTGGATCACGTCATCTAACAATTTGGTGGCTTCCAGACAGAGCCCTAACCAATGCAGACTAGTGAGCAACTACATCGATAAGATCTCAAAGGTCTTACGGATGTCAATTGAAGAGTAGTTCATGATGATTACATCCGACAATAGGCAGATCGGCATGCTTAGATTGTTTATCCACACTTGGTTTTCAATGTAGACCCTGACTATTTACAATGATACAAGCAGCATACTTATCGATACATAATACACTCCAATACAATGATGGGTCAACTAGTAAGTACAATCAATATAACAACCTATATATAACCCCATTTATCGTGTATTATGATTGCTAATTGTATTTCTTCCATATAGGTCGACACCCTACAGTCAGTTCAATTGACTAATGACATACAATTGGCCTACTAGATCGTTGGAGGTGGTTTACAGTTCTTAGAGGACTACGATGATATTGTCTTGCACCATCCCTTTCTACAAAATCCATTACTTGATGAAAACGCCTAATCTGAGTAGTTGGAGCCAGTTGTACCTCAACTGCCACGTGATAGAGTTCATACTAGGGGAGGTCAGATTAGAGTCAGATGAGGAAGGGGTTGAAGGGATCCAGATGTTCCATCTGTGGGGCGACATTCTATTGACTTAGGTTAGATTAGTTCCAACTCAAGAGCTTCACATGTTACACTATATTTTCATCAACCATTCCATAGTACGTCGATGTTACCTAGCAAAAGACGTACCACACACTCGCAAAGCTTTACCATGAGTGAAGGGGTTATCCAACACCATCTACCTTCACATGTTAGCCCTATCCTGCTTAGAGACTTCTCAAACTCACCGGTTGAATTTCTACGGTCCTTTTAAGAGATAACCATCACTATTATCTAGATATGAGGCATTTTTTGGTTAACATAAGGGTCAACATTAGATTTTATTTTGTTGTATTTTTTTTTTCATATTCTGATCATAATAGCAACTAATGTATCCAAATAATGATTAAATTTTATTTTTTATTATATTCTTATCGTATGTAGCATGGCATCAACATATGAATACATTTTTTTTTATCTAAAATATAAGTGTTTGACATTCCTATTAGAATGAAAAAACACCTGCACAAACATTGTATTTTCAAAATATGTGTTTAATTGACTTTGCACTACAATCACATGCCTACAACTGATACATATATATAACAAAATTGCATTGAAGTTGTATTGGGCCATATGATTTCCATTGCGTATTTGTATGAGTATGATAAAACATTGCAATTAAGTTAAAAAAAATTTTAAATTACACAAAAGGTGAAAAAAATTTCACTGTGCGAATTCAGAGTAAATTTTTTTACCTAAAGTCGTGTGCCCCTCATGTAACTTTAGTGTAAAAAAATTCAAATCATGTGACTTCACCACCAAAATTTCGTATTAACTTTTTCTCGGGACTTATTTTTGTATTATTTTTTTTGCAAATACCATAACGATGTACTAAACTCAAGTTCATTTTACCATCTTCCTAAGCACAGGTTAGTTTTTCCCAACTAGTCCAATGCATCCTCTCCTCTCCTTTCCTTTGCCCCTAATAAATTTATAAAATTATGGTACACATTCAGCCATGTATTAGCACATTTATTGCAAACTATGCCTAAAAATTGATAAATACAGGTTTTAGGTCAATTATTCAAAAATCTTAACTAAAAGATTAGAAATAGAGCTTAAACAGTTTATATGTTTTACCAATTTTGAGTTTAAATATACTATGAAGAAGTTCATTTGCTAAATGTTCTTCACAATTGCGGTAGCCCATTCACATAAAAAAGTATATGACTTGAGCTTGCAACAACTTTTATTAAGCAATTCACCATGGCCAAGTATTGTCTAGCTTCACCAAGCCAACAGCAAAGCAGTTTTTTTTATGATATATCATAAGTCGAGGAAGCTTAAGACAATAGCAGGCCAAATAGAGTAGCCCTCGGTACTATCCAAGTTCATCGAACATGTTTCCTTCATCCATTCACTCTACAGCAGTATTAGCTTGGCATGAATTTCACCGAGAAGCTAAGGACTAATGAGAAGCTGCAGTAGCTCCATTCATGAAACAGTGCAACACAACTTACAGCAACTGTGCATTGAACCAAACAGCAGTTTCATTCAACTATAGCAACTGTGAATACTTGAACTTAGTGTTCTCCAAACTCCACCAAGCAACCAAGAATAGCTACAATCAAGCACTTCACAATCAAGCCAAATTACAGCTGCTTATGCTCTTTTATTTTGAGCTAAACTTGTGTAATCTTATTATCTTCAATCTTATTGCAGGCCAAGAGTGGTAGTATCTCATTTGAAAAGTTACAATCTAGTCGAAGCAACCAGCAAGTCGTGTACCTTGATTCTTCAACTGCTGAACTCAGTTACATAAGCAGAGCAGCCAATTACTGAGTTTGAAAGCCAAATAGCAATTGAAAAGCAAAATGTATGGACTTTAAGTCAGCTAAACCGAAATCAAAACCAAGCAGCAGTCGTTAGTTTGGGAGTTCTATACTTCGATCAAGTTGAGCTCCTTCTCCAAGACAAGAACCAAGTGCTCCAAGCAATAGCAGCACCATGCTCCAACCGAGAATTCTAAGTGCAGCTAGCCGTGGGTTTTGAGATCAGCAGCTACCACACAAGCACCCCAAGCATCCAAGGAACAGTAGCTGCAACTGACCAGGATAGTTCACGCACCAAGTAGCAGCAACTCCGAGCTTCCCTTAACAAGCTACAGCGAGAGTTTCAACTCTAAACTCCACAACGTCAATCCTAAACAAAGCATTTCCCCATGCGTGACAGCAAACAACAACAACAACACTCCAAGATCGAGTTGAATACAATAGCCATGATTCATTCTATAACAGAGCACGACCTGTAGTTGCATTTTAAGCTCCTCTTCCAACTGCCACTCCCAGCTAGAAGTCGGTTGAACCAAACACTAAGCTACAGCATACGCTTCGACTTCGGCTTGACTACATTATCTTCACTACAACTGAACCGAGGAGCGAATGGAACTAACAAATAGCAGCAAGTTCCTGCTAAAATTAGCAATGAGTAGACCTGACAAGTTGAAACAGAGAGCTCCTCCATTGATATTATAGTTGGACCACTTGCTATATTTGAAAGCCCACTTCTCATTTGGGACAAAGATCATTAGGGCTTCAATTCTTGTCCTTTTCCTTAATTACACACGTAGAGGGCCAGAATTTTATGGACATTGAACTTTATTTTAGCCACATAACAAGGGAATGTCCTAATTCTATAAATGGACTTTGGCCTATGTAAAGAAGGCCCATGTGTCACTAAGAGAGCCTACTCTGTTGGAGAAAGAGGGGATGAGGTAAGCCTACGTGTAGAGGAAGAATGGCATTTCCTTCATAGAGGAGCAACAGCCGAATATAAAGGAGAGCTTACGAAGGGAATAGGGAGAGTAAAAGAGAGAATAGTTGAGAATCCAGTAGTTTACGAAGGAGAAATAATAGTTTACAAAGAAGAGCAGTAGCTTTAGTTTCCAATTTTCTTTTTGAAATAGATTGTATAGAAAATACTTGAAAACAAAGGTTTATTTTCTTATTAATTTTATGATGTTTTCTTTTGATTTGAGGGTATTAGATCCCTTTGTTCTAGCTCACTAAAAGAATTCTTCAGTACTAAATGTCTTAAGATATACTAATTTTGTATCGAGTATCGGATTCGAATATATTAATTGAAATGTTTTTTTTTCCTTATTATTTTAGTTGTTATATATCTTGATTCATTTGGATATTGTGATATGATATTTTGTTTAATATATGTTGGGTTTGCATTAATGGATTGATATATTTTATTATTTATTTCGATATCAATATTGAGCATTTGAATATTTTGCTATTATCATTTAATGTTTGGCCATTAATTTTTAGCTAGATAGAGTTATAAGATATTTGGGAGATTTAATAACTAGTGATGAACGTGGCTTGAATTTTTGAAAAAGATCGTTATAAAGATATGCAAGTTTTAATTAAATTCATGAACTCATATACTTAATACAGTTAGAAATATGATATCGGTCATGAGGACATGCTCTCAAATCATATTTTTAACTAGAATAATAATTTCGGTATAAGCGAACTATTATTTAACCAATGATTATAGATAAATTGCCTTGGTGAGTGAATTTATATTATAATTAGAATTCTACTACTCCGAGAGGTGAGCAAGTTTTAATCAATTTAATTAAATCCCGTTTAGTCAATTTTAAATATCGATTCAAGACATTACATCAATTCAGATGAGAATAGATTTACGAATCCCAATTTGATCCTTTTTTATCCCCTAAACCCAAAACACTTATAATATAGTTAGGACATTTGATTTAGTACTCACTTTGTTAATTAGTTCTTACTCTCTTTCAGTTTAATTATTGATAGCTTAGCTTAAGGAAAAATTCAAATGATTAGTACCTAACACCTAACTCTTTATGGAATACAACCTTAACTAACTATTCATAATACTTTCACAATCCAATTCACTTGTCGGTTCATGCTTACGCTTTCATTGAGTCAACCCCCACCAAAATCTAGCCACTTCATTGCACCATTTTTTTTTATAAGAAAAACAAGACATAAAATAGGTTGGGATTGCTTAAACCACTCATTTCATTAAGACTTCTCTACCCGCTTCACTTAACAACCTTTGCTTCTAACTACTTAACTTTTTTACAATTTTCTCTTTAACAAAACTCAAAGGCTCAGATTTAGATCTACCCCATAGAGTAGGTAAACACAAACATGGTCTAGGATTATCCATCACCCTTCCCTCAATTGCCTACTAATTCTTGCCCTGTCATCTAGTAGGGTATTATTATTGAAGAAAATCCTAGATTTGCTAAAATTAACTAGCTAACCAAATGCTCTACATTAGGATTGAATAAGTGAATGTAGAACAGCCACCTCCTCTTCCTTTGCTTTCAAAAAGAATAATGAATCATCTGTGAAAAAAAAGGTGAGACAAAATAGGACATGTGTTTTTGATAGACAACCCATGAAATCTTCCATTAAGAACATGCCTCCTAATCCCCTTTGATAGAACATCGGCTACTAAGATGAATAAGTATGATGATAAAGGATCGCCTTGCCCCAAACCCCTACTAGGTTTGACATGATACATCTTCTTTCCATTTACTACAAGTTTAAAATCAACAATTGAAACACACTTGATCACCCATTTAACCCATTTCCTATCAAAATCGTATTTTAGGAGAACATTCCTAAGAAAAGATTACTCAATTTTATTATAAGCTTTACTCGTATCTATTTTCAAAGCACAAAAACACCCTTTACCTCTCTTTTTTTGTTCTTAAAAAATGGAAAACTTTACGTGCTACCAAAATATTGCCATGTATCATTCTTCCCAAAATGAAAGCACTTTGTTCTTGTGAAATAAGCTCACCAAGGAAAAGTTTCAAACGATTAACCATTATTTTTTAGATTATCTTGTAAAGAAAATTGCATAGACTAATTGGTCTAAATTGAGACACAT
This sequence comes from Lumnitzera littorea, assembly GCA_024138015.1. Classification (NCBI taxonomy): domain Eukaryota; kingdom Viridiplantae; phylum Streptophyta; class Magnoliopsida; order Myrtales; family Combretaceae; genus Lumnitzera; species Lumnitzera littorea. The sequence goes on along the minus strand of JAMXBB010000001.1, from coordinate 137,395,676 downwards.
CTTAAGGGTTAGGAATCTTAGGAATCAAGACCAAATAAGTGTTATTTAGGGAAGGAGGGAACATACCTATGTCAAAGAATGTCTTCACGACTTCTATGATCAAATATCCAATGATAACCTAAAACTTTTGATAAAACACCCTTGAAAAACCGTCCAGTCCTAAGGCTTTTTATCCCCCTAATTGGAAAACTACACTCTTTACCTCTTCCTCCTATATAGATGCACACAAAATTTCGTTCACATCCTCTCTAACATAACTGTCCACCCAATTCAAACATTTCGAATTTTCTACACTATTAAAGGCTTCGAACAGCTTTGTAAAATAATTTTGAAATTCTCTAATGACTTCCTCTTCCTCCTCAATCCAACTCCAATCTACCCTCTTCAATTTCTTAACTTTATTTTGACTTCTTCTTCCTAAAGTAGTTTGATGGAAGAAAGAAGTATTATAGTGTCTAAAATTTAACCAATTAAATCTTACTCTTTGATGCCAATATCTCTATTCAATCTCCTAAAGTATATTAAGTTTCCCAAACAACCTCTCCTCCTCTTCCATGTCTAAGCTATTTAGATTGCCTTGGAACAAGGCTAAATCCTTTAAAATTCTATCTGTCTCTTTTCTATTATTTGGAAAAGCATCTCTACTCCAATTTATCAAAGCTTTTTTGCATGCCTTCAATTTCTTTAGCACACTATCCCATTGTAAAACTCCAAACTCAACTTCATCCCTTTCCAACTACTTCTTTACATTCATTCGACGTCGGCTACATATTCTCAAATTTAAAAAACTTCCTACCAACCTTCTTATTAGTGTTTGTATTCACTATTAAGACCACATGATCTAAAGCATCTGTTAGTACATGTTGGATGTGACATCTTAGGAAACGTTCTATCCACTCTAAAGAAGCCAATCCCCCTATCAATCCTTTCTCTCATCAATGTTTAGCCCTCTCTTTTATTCGATTAAGTAAAAATTGGTCCATCAAAGACAATATCTTGTAAATTAGTATCTTCAATCATGCTTCTAAAACCATCAGTGACACTTCTCTCCAAACCTTTATCCCCCCTCCTTCTCATGTTCAAAAAATAAAGCATTGAAATCACCTATACAAAGCCAAGAAAGGGTAACATCAGCAGCAAACACTCTTAATTTGTTCCATGGTCTTTGTTTTAGGTGAAAATCTACTGCAGAGTAGATCTATGTCACTCTACCAAAAATCCCTCCATTCTTCCATTTAATCGAACTATCTACAAATCGATCATCTTTATCAAAATGCCAATATTAATACTACTATTCCACTAAAGGGCCAAACCACCAGTCATTCCTCTTCCACTCACATAAAAAGATCTACTGTAACGTAATCTATTATGCAGCCTTTCAAGTCTCCTTTCATCATTTTTTGTTTCCATTAAAAAAACAATAGAAGGATTAAATTTATTTACAAGGTCATTTAAATGATGAATCATCTCAAGAGGCTTAATCCCTTCATAATTCTAACTTATGAAAATCATGGTGCCTATGTAGCTGTTTTGGGCTAACCACCATTGCCCATGAAGTCACCATTAAATACCAGTACATCAAACCACTCTACTTCTTTACACATGATAGTTACTGTTTTTTTAGTGGAACTGTCGATCCTGATTTATTCCTAGTTTTTATTATATTTTCCTTAACCCAATTAATATTAAACCTTAACTAGTTTAATATTGATCATCAACTAAGAGTTAAAGAAAACTGAGTTTTTAAACATGTATTAAAAAAGGTACTTGGAGTCGCCACCCGATCAAAGTTAGGAAAAAAGAAAACCGATTTAACCTAACCTTCTGCTCCACTTAAAAAACCAATTTTTACAAAAAGGTGGACTAATTTTTTAAACCGTTAACAAGTACCACTTTTTAACTTTTCGATTTTAATTTCGCTTTTCCATATACCCTTATTTACAAGCCATTCACATGCAACTAAATTGATTAAATTAAACAATTGTTTACAAAATATGAAAAAAAAAATTCATATTTTAAGTCAACTCATATTTGCGTACAAGTACCTACATACCTATTATTCAAGATCAGATGTACATAGTTATTTTTGAAAAAATTAAAGCAGGTTGATTGATTTTAATTTTAAAAAGTAGGTCAAGTTTACATTTTTAATCTGGTTTGAGTTATTTGAGGAAATTTTCTAAAGGGTCCTTAATTTGGTTTTATTTTAAAACGTCTCAAAAAGGTCCTGATTAAAAAGAATAATTTTATTTTTATTTTTGTTGAAAAATGATTTCCTAAGTCGTAAAATTATTATTGTCATTTTTTTTTTACTTGTTCTTTATGTGTTCTCAATTTTAGTTGGGAACATAAAATAAAAAAAAAATTCTATTCCTTTTCTTTCTTTTTTTTAATTTTCTTTTTCTATTTTTTTTTTATAATTACATTTACATTTACAATAAAAAAAAATGAAGAAAAAACCGAAAATAGGAAATGAAGGTCGAACTTAAGCACCGAGTTGGAGCATGCATTAAACAATCAGGTTTGGGTCAAAGGGCCTAATTCGGATCGCAACAAGGAGAATGAAGCAATAGGAGGTAGAGGTTTCTTAAGGGTGATTCCGAGTCGATTTTTAAGTAAGGAGAAGGGTTTCCATGCATTTTATATTAGGAAATGTAGGTTTGGTGTTAGTGCAAAGGTGTTTCGTAATGGCTTGGATGGTGGTGAAGAGTGGTAATCGGCGACAGAGTTTAGGTTGTGTGTAGTGGTGTTAGCTGGACGTAAAAGGAAGTTGGGTCTAAGGGCTTTCTAGAGTGATAAGTGTTATGGTGTGGTTGGTTTAAGTCATTAAGGAGTGGTAGTTGTGTTTTCGAAAAGGTAGTTATGGTGGTCAGGATTTTAGATAGGTGGTCATTCGAAAGGGAGAGTTGGCGTACAGCAAATGTTTGGGTCTTGGGTTTAAGGATGCTATAAATTTTGCCGTAGCATTAGTTTCGTGTAAGGACAACTGGATGCTGCATGTTGAGAGGTAGGGGTCGTGGTTAGGCTTTTGGTGCAAAACCCTCAATGGTTTGAATAGAGGTGCAACTTCTACTAAGAGTGGTCAGTTCTAAAAGAGCTTGAAGTGGGGAGTTTCATAGGTTGTCCAACTTCACCCAAGAAGCCTCAAATACTTGTCAATCCTAGTGAGAGAAAGAGGAGTGCAATAGAGAGAGAAAGCTTTAAAGTATATGTTTAAGTGAGGATTCGAGTATGTTTAATGATTGTCAATGGAGAATCCCAACTCCTTCACCCATTTTTATACTCTTTCTTTTCTATTCTCATATGCAAACAAAGTATTTTATAACAACACCGTCCTCATTACTAAAGTAGGTAATTTGAAACCTAAACACAAGGGATCCGAACACGACACAACATAATTTAAAGAGATTAATGCGTAAAAAAAATTTGACATAAGACATTAACAGGTGAAATTTATTTAAACACAGTTAAATTCATGTCTAGTTTCATGTTAAGCTTTCAAATTTAGACACAAGACATGTTATATATTCTTCTATATTTGTATTTTATTACACAAATTATTTATTTCTAAGAGATCTTTATTAAAAGTATGAGTTATTTTTAACTATATATTTTTCTTACTACATCATAATTTAAACGAACAAAAAGTTACAAACTCATATATTAATTATTTGTCTATCTTCCCTGAAAATTTATTGATTTGATAAATTTAGAAATCAATACTAGTAATAATATTAATATTCATTTGATCTATGTTTCCATTTAATTTAGTGATATTATATAACTTAAATTTTCGAATTTTTTATATCAATAAGATTTTGTTTTACTAAACACTTTTGTTTGAGTTGTAAATTTTTTATTAAGTATGGGAATACTATATTATTTGTTTTTCTAAAATTTAAATAGATATAATTATAACTTTTTAATCGATAAACGTAATTAAATTTTAGATAAACGAGATATGACACAATAACACGAATTATCAACCCTAATACAAATAGGTCTAACTCGGATACAAAATACACTAAGTCGCAGGTTTAGGTTTTCATACACAATTAATAAACAAATACATCATCAGTTTAGGTTTTTCAAATATAAACCCAATTGGATACGAAAACAAGACACGATATGATAACACGAATTACCAACCAAAGTCATTTCTTCATAAATTACCAAACTTAATTTGAGGGCACAAAATTACTAATATTTAAGTCCCACCACCATCCTTCTTGCGAGTCAGCTCTTAAGATTAGTCTTAATTATACCATTTATCTTATCAAACCCTCTATCATAGCTATGACTTTAGGCCAATATCTCGCTCCAACTTTACTTAATCTTATATTTGCAATCCATTATGACACGCATATATATTGTGTCCCTACCACTTCTATTTAAAATTTGAAGAGCAACTTTGAAATCTTCTTTACATGATCCCTATTAGACCTTAATACTCTAACCATTTCAGCTTTGCCCAAGCCTTCCTCTCAGCATTTCACAAGTAGAACCGAGCTTGCAATTCAGTACTAAATTCTAACTTTGTACTAATCACGTTAGCTCATCACCAAATGCGAGATCTAACACACTGATCTCATCAAAGTATTGCTTCATATACTCCAAAAGAAATTGATTATTTCTCTAGCATTTTTAGACCAAAAATAATTTTTAAGCTGCGGTATATCCAATCTCATTGTCGCCCATAACCGGGTCTAAGACAATATTAGATATAGTCCCTCAAATCCTCTAGCTCCTTAGCATCTTCTCTGAGGTCACATCCAACTAACAACATCTCTCTTAGGAGCTTCACCTCGAGCCTACCTATGCTATCCTCTATAACTAGAACACAATCCATCATGTCAGTGATATCTAGTTCTAATTTAGCCTACCTACTTAAATGTGTTGGATGACTTCTATCTATCATGTAGAATTTCACCACCAAGCATGGTTTCTTGTATATGAACAATTCCTGAACAAATTAAGAAAATCTTCTACTGTGAGAGATCGAATTTTTAATTCAATATATTGTACTCGTATTTAGTATGACAAACAAATTTAAAAAAAAAAACAACTCAAATTTGACTTGACGTCTTTAGAGAGGAGTTTTCATTCAAATCACTCAAATAGTTTATTAAGTCAAACTTAAGATTCTTATTATTTGGCTTGATGAAACCACAATTCTATTTAAGCTAAAATATAGTACACATTCCTATAAAGTTTAATCGAATGGAAGCTTCTAGATAAACTTAAAATTGATAAAATATATATATATAATTTTTAAAGTAATTAGGGCATACTTAATTGAGCTTGTGGAGGCTTAATTTAGTTCATCTAATATAGTAAAAGTTTGGCTTAAAAGATTGAGTTTGAGGTTTCCGACCAATGCCAAGGTCAAATAGAGGATAATAATCAACTCGATTTGATATATTTATATTTTATTCCATTAGTCTTGTCTAGAAGGCCTATTTTGGGGACCTTTGTTATCGGGGTTGCCAAATAGCATCATTTGATGGTTCCTTCTTAGCCCCATCTTCAATATTGTCCATCTTTTTCTATTTTTTTTTTTTTTTTTTTTTTTTTTTTTTTTGTCATTGCATGCATTATTAAGCTATCGAGTACTGTATCATTGATGACATCCCATTTAATAAAATTGAAGAATGTAACTCCAACATGCATGCTAAAAATCGCAGTTGCTATCACACCCCACGAACCACTCATTTCCTCGCCAAATTTTCCTATCCTTCCACCAACCAAAAAAAACGAGTCATTGATATCCTTTTTTCTTGTTTCATGAACAACCAAAACCCTGAAGAAGGAAGTTACTGTGAAAAGTGTCAAATTTCATGGCAATGCAAAGCCGTTCTTTCAGTCTATTTTGTTATATGCACATTTTCAGTTTAGTTTTTGCACTAGTGTCTTTTAAACCTGCATTTGCTCACTCAGCGGTTGAGTTACTTCCAGGATTTGAAGGATCTCTTCCTTTCCACCTAGAAACTGGGTTAGTATTATTGTTATACATACAATCAAATATCCTCAATAAGCATGTTTTTATGTATTTATGGATGTGTTACAAATATAGTGTTAGAAGGTTGTAATCCTTTTGTTAATCAATGTAACTAACTCTTGACTGTTGTTATGAATAAATTTTCCTATGATATTGAAATGGAAATCTTAACTCACTAGTTCTACATAATAGTCTATAGTCAATGTGTGGGTGCAAAATTTGAGGGGAATATCAAAGTATAAATATAAATCCATGTCGACTCTATAATTTTATGTTGTTCTTGAAAATGCAATCAGGTATGTGGGCGTGGGAGAATCAGAAGATGTACAATTGTTCTACTACTTTGTCAGATCAGAGAGAGATCCCGGAAATGATCCAATCATGCTTTGGCTGACTGGTGGCCCTGGTTGCTCTGCTTTCTCTGGTTTAATCTATGAGATTGGTATGAAGCTGTTCAAAAGAAGTAATATATATATACAATGCAAATGGCAAAACGTGGGGAAAAAAGAAGAAGGGATAAATATATATATATATATATATATATATATATAGCATTGTTTAATTTTTTACTCTTTTTGATTATTTATCATTTTCAGGTCCTCTAAATTTTAAAGTAATAGACTATAAAGGAAGATTGCCTGAGTTGGTCTTGAATCCATATTCATGGACAAAGGTAAAGGACTATTAGTCATTATCATACTATAATTGAATAGTTAAGTCTCTTCTTGGGCTGCCATAGATGGATGCTCTAGATACTTGGAATTGCTGTATTAGTTGAATAATATACATATGCTTCATTCATCTAGTGGCTCTCAAGTGCTCGAAGCACCAATTTTAATGATTCTTTGATTTATCCCGATAAACTTAGTTTCACAACTAGCCGATTTGAAAGTTTAAACCTTTGTTTTCATTATTTAACATTCTCGCTCACTTGTGGATTGAAATTTTTTATTAAAGCATATCTAGTGGACCAATACGAGTGTAAGGAAACATGAACTCGGTATCTCCTACTCTGGTAATTAACTCCTCAAGTGGACGTGGGGTCAAAGTTAGCAAAAGAAGCACATAATTTCAAGGTGCATCAACATTATGTTTTTACCTTTCAACAAGAATGAGAAGTGTAATGCATCTTGCAGGTGTCCAACATTATATTTGTAGATGCACCAGTTGGTACTGGGTTTTCTTATGCCAAAAATGCAGTTGCTCCACAATCAGGGGATTTCATGCAAGCGCAACATCTTAACAAGTTCCTAAGGAAGGTGGTAACCTGAACGTCTAATGACCCCTCAGTTTCTGCTAATCGTAGATTACGCATTTCTCATCCCACAGATTTTCCTAAGTAAATAGTGTCTGTTTTCGTAAGTGATTGGATTGGATTGGATTTGGTTTGGTGCTCAAATTTTTGCACAAGTAATGATATTTAGATTTATCTTTCTAAAGCGCATCGATTTGACCCTTTGAGCGAGACTAAGCATGTTGCTGCCGGAAGCATAACTCCATGTTCTCTTCTAACTATTTTTCCTTTGTGTCATTGCAAATTTCAGTGGCTAGCTAATCACACGGAGCTCCTCTCAAATCCAGTCTATATCGGTGGAGACTCGTATTCTGGCATCACTGTCCCAATCCTTGTTGAAGAGATCATAGATGGTATGAAACGATTTGCCTATAACAGATTCATCAGCCAAAAAAGCTACCATCTTTGAATAAGTATGTAGTTTGTGACGATGAAGATTCTAATTGAAGTGGAAGAAAAGGAAAATTCTACTTTAAACTTGTGGAGAAGTTGATTCAGCATTTACATGTAATCTGCTAAGAATTCTTTTTGAGTACATTGTATTAAAAATCCTTGCAAAGTTTCAGCATATCACCAACACTCCATTTTTTTTTTTTTTTCCTTTTTAATTGTATACCTGGACTACTGTCATATAATATTGCACTTCTTCATAAGTTTCATTAATACACAAACATCCTTGATAAGTTTCATAGCTCCATCGACACCCCCGACAAATGTTATAACTGTGGGTCACTAGCATGTCGCAAGGATATTAGTGCACCGTCATGAAATATCGAAGGCTGTAATATTAAAAGTTTTCAGGGATGGGCAGTATAATTTACTCATTCTTTTCCTTCCCACTTATTTCATGGCCCTGCAGGAAATGATAAAGGTCAAAGACCACCAGTAAATCTCAAGGTTCGGACACCTTCAGCCATCTTTTAAGGCTCAATGTTGCCAAGATCAGGATAAATGCACTCTTTCTGTTTTCTTTCTCCTCTCATGACAAGAAACTGAATTATAGGGATACTTGCTTGGGAATCCTGTAACTGATCCTGTTGTAGATGGAAATTCCGTCATACCATATGCGCATGGAATGGGGCTCATCTCCAACGAACTCTATGAGGTGGTGTAAGCTTATAACACATTATCATGTCATAGAAACTGCTAAACTCAACACCATAAAATGAGAATTTAGAATATGGCTGCGAAATTCAATTCTTTTTAGACTCTTTTTGCAGTCCCTGCAGAGAACTTGTGAAGGAAATTATCGATATTCCGATCCCACGAGAAGTTCCGAGTGTTTGAGGGACCTAGAATATTACTATAAGGTACATTTGATACCTGCACAACCGGATAACGAGCTCCTCTGAATATGTCCTGTTAACATTTTTGTCATGTTTGGCATTTGGCAAACTATTTGACAGTGTATTTCGGGAATCAACCAAGCACAAATTTTAGAACCATTATGCGGATTCGCCTCACCAAAGCCGACAGAGATGTTGAGAGGAAGATCTCTCGATGATGAAAGCTTCCTCATTGCTGAGCTCACGGGCATCGATTTGAGCTGCCGAGTAAATTCTACATTCTGCTCTACCCCATTTAGAATATGGCTTGACAGTTGACACACATGGAGTTGCAAAATTTAGTGTACCACTCAAAAACTTGTCAACTTCTTCTTCTTCTTCTTCTTCTTCCCGGGAAATCACAAAAATAGCATTAGTACCAGTTAATACCTAGAGCATACTCAAAAGTTGGTGTTCATCTTTTGTTGTTTAGTTAGGACTGACTTGAAAAAACAACGCACCCCACATCTGCTTGCATGCGTGTGATGTGTCTGCTGCATGGTGGCCGCCCCTTGTCTGTACTGGGTCCCATCCTTGTCTTTAATCCCATGCTGCAGTTGGGCATATGCATGTATGTTCATTTAAAAGCCTTCAACAAGATTCTAACATTATCCATGTTAGGTGGTTTTGACAGTTCCATAATTCCTTCTCTCCAATGGATTATGCGATACTTTTCTCGAAAGAGTATAATGAAAAATCATCTACTCAGTCTTTTAATAAGAATTATAACATTATAAAATCATCACGATGCCTCTTCTACAGACTTACGGTTACACGCTTTCGCCCCAATGGATGAACGACCCTCGTGTCCGCGAGGCTCTTCACATAAGAAATGTAAGGAAAAATTACACTAGGAAAATGTTGGGGGAATGTTATACATATTAACAAGTGAATTACTGATTGCAGGGGAGTATTGATCTCTGGCAAAGATGCAGCTTTGGATTGAAGTATAGTAAAGACATTCCGAGCAGCTACCAGTATCAAGTAAACCTCAGTAGGAAAGGCCTCCGTTCTTTAGTATACAAGTAAGACCACTCCCACTCGGTTTGGCATGGAAGAATCATGTTTTGTGTAGTCGAACTCGGGGCATATCATACAACCTTTTTTCTATTGAAACAGTGGTGACCATGACATGATTGTACCGTTCTTGGGCACCCAAACGTGGATAAGATCTTTGAACTATTCGATCGTTGACGACTGGAGACCATGGATTGCTGAAGGTCAAGTTGGAGGGTAAGTGACAAGAAACTAGTCCATAGTTTTCTTGATTTCGATGCGATTATCGCGTAGGTTAACAGGAAATTTCTTGAGATATTGATTTGCAGGTACACGCGGACTTATGAAAATCAGATGACATTTGCAACTGTGAAGGCAAGAAATTTTGCTTCACACCTACCAGAATTGTAAATATATTGCAACGTCGCAGCGCTTTTCCATTTACTGCTGTATATTTTTGTTTCAGGGAGGTGGTCACACAGCTCCTGAATACAGACCGAAAGAAGCTTTTTACATGTACAAAAGATGGATATCTGAAGAGCCACTGTAATCACCATGGCAGTTAGCTGGCATTTCACCTTCCTCTCCGATCATGTATCCCTCTTGATTTCAATTATTGGCTCATGAACCTCGCAACAATTTACACAGTATGTAATGGAGCTGGAAGTTTTTTTGTTTCCTTTTTTTTTTTTTCTTTTTTCCAAACCAGTGGTTATGGACACAAACCAAGCGCTGCCAGAAGCCATTTACTTGGTTATTCTTCATGGATAATGTACTTGAAATGCTGCATTTGAGGCACAAATAAAGCCATCGGAGAAGGATGATTAATAGAGCCACTGTAATCCTGTGTAAAATCACTAGATATATTGGTTAGAAATCATGAGAACCTTTCTCTGGAAGCACCTCCGTCATGGTATCTAATTGAGAAACACTTCATGCTCCATATTGGTGCAAGCCATCACAACTTTGAGTTGGTTTTGCAGAATTTGAGATCGCATAAGAGTTCGTCTAACAAGTAAATTCATTCCATGTTTTCAAAATGCAAGAAAAGGATGTACCACTTCGAATTCCTTCCTCAAATTTATGGATTAGATGTACATGCTGCGCAAGATTCTATGATTCAATTGCACCAGAACAGGATGCTTATTGGCTAGGGCGACAGAAATTGGTTTTCTATATTGTTCGTTGCTATCAAAGGGAAGGCCTATTGTATCATGTTGTGATAACAGTTCTAAATACAAACATTACGGCGTTTGCATGCACTGTTTGCTGATGGTACTACAAGAATGCTCTCTCTATGTATTAAAACACAGCAGGCTGAGGCATCTCAAAACCCGGGCAGAACATTTCCACGCAAAGCTGAGGCAGCCATCATAGTGAGTAGAAGGTGGCTTCTGTGCTAGCATCATCTCCAATGGTCACTGTATGAGAAACAAAAATTCTTGCCCAATAAATGCGAGCTTGTATGAAAGGATTGGAAATGCACAAGCTCCTCACTTATCACGCTGTTCCTTTTTTGGTAGTAAATCATTTCTCCTGAATCTAAAGTTGAGCCTTATGCCTGGAAAAGAGGAAAAAGCAACAACAGTCAATAGTAGAATTATAATTTCAATACCTTTCTTGCATGACAGGAGACCCCCTATTTGTCAAAAGCAATATCCAGTATGTGACGTTGACAAGGAATGAGGAATGAGAGAGGGGAAGCATATTAGAAAAAAATTTACATGAAGCTGCATATCAAAATCCTTTACAGATGATTTACCCAAAAAAAAAAATATCCTTTACAGATGAATATCCCTTTGCCAACTAGGAAGAATGATTTGGAACTGGCAGGGAGGAAAATTTGAGCAGTTGACCAAGTTCCCACTCAAGAAGGAGAAAGAATATCCATTTGCCAAATACATTCCATCAATGCCGCAACAAGGAGAATATTGACAAGAAAAATACTTGAATTTCAATAAATTACCGTAAGAATTTCTTGAGAAAAACTTCAAAACCTCATCAATAATTATAACCTGCAGTTTCAGAAATTACACTGGTTACAGTAATGCATAAAAGGGTAGTATTTGAGCTCCACCAGGAAGATGCTTTTAAAGTCAACAAGAACAACTTCATTACATTACGCCATGATTCTGATCATTGGTATGCACACAAATATCCATATGTTTGAGATTTCTTCACATGGAACCATTATAAAGTGCTCAATGCATTAAAGATGAGAAAGATCCTTAAAGTGCTTTTTTGGAAGGTATTTCAGAAAACTGGCTATAAATTCCTTCTTTTAGTTACTTTTTGCAAACCCTAGCATGAAAGGCTTGCTAAAAAAGTGGGAATTAGCATCCTGTAATTGAAATAGTTGATATTCTACTTCTCACTCTCCTCTCCCTCTCTCTATATCTCTCTCTACAATGAGCCTCTGACGAAACACAATCAAAGTCTGCAGCATTTCCCTATAGAGACTTTTGATCCCCCTAATTTGAATCCAGATGTGAATATGAGAAGTCGAAAATAGAAAGATGTCACCACAAAAAGTAAAAGAGAATGAGGGTGGAAGATATATTGAGTGCATTTTAAATTTTTCTTTTCAATAGATATAAAATGTCTGCTGGCATTTGATTGGGATCTAAATTACAAGAACCAAAAAAATTGATGGATGACATACCGGAAAGGATAGATACAATACAACAATCCAGTCAGCCCAAGATAGAGGTGTTACCTGCAAGCAAACATAGCAAGGTCCATTGATTACACAAAGAAAGCAGGTGTAATTTAAACAAATAGTTAGTCAACAATAGAGACAATGGCCACTTACAGAGAAAAGAACAGACAACGGACGTACATATAAGATTAACATATGAAGAAGCATGGTCAGTATGATTGACCCAACTAGCCATAAGTTACTCCAGGGAGGGATAACACTGGAATGAAGCCAAATTCAGATGAATAGCATTAACAAAATTATTATGAAAATGAGCATTCATAATAAAGTGGTTCTCATTATATTTTGGACAGAAGAATCTATGAGGGGAAAGTGAACTGCATATAGTTTGCAATAAAGCAGAAGCAAACTCAGTGAAGATTTTAACTATACAATCCATGCTCTAAAGAGAAACATAAGAGGAATGTACTCACAGAAGGGATTGATTTTCACTAAGATTGTTGAGGGCATTGAACATCTCAACTACAACAAGGACAGTCATTGATACAGTTGAAGGATGCCGATCCTCGAATATACTACATGGATAAGTTGTCTCCCTTGTTGAACAAGAGTCAAAGTTCATCTGGAATGGACAAATAATTGAGAGTAGTAAAAAAACTACTAGTTGAGTTTTGTGCAAATAGTTAGATGAATATGCATTATTTAGAGTAAAGGACATTAAAAAAATAAATTGAGATTTAGCATGAAGTCATATCGAAGCAAATTGCACTTGCATCCCCGTCAATCTATGCAATTATCTTTACCAAAAAATACAACAAAAATAATAACTCTGCAGTCAGTGCGCATAAACCCTTAATTCAGAACATCTAAAAGTGACTATTTCTCCAAACCGCTCCAAGAAGCAACATCATAGAGAATTTTGGAAAGTCAAGTCCATTTCTTTGAGTTAAGGGTGTGAATGCACAAAATGAATTTCTATCCATACTGTGAGGAGAAAATGACAAGTACTCCTATTGTGATTCACAGTGTGCCAACTCATAATGGGGTGATAGGAGCAAAGGATAAATATCTTTGTTATTAGAGAGCCCCACAATTATAGTTATCTAATATATTAGTCGAAGCAAGCATCAGAGTGTCAAAGTAATTTACCCCACTTTTTTCACCTTTTTCTTAATATGAAACCGGCCTACATCAAAGTACATTTCAACCACTCCCTCACTTTTATGAGGTTCTCACACTTCTTATTTTTCCATATTTGAATCACACTAATGTAAGGCTTCAACCAGCAGTCAACTTCTCATATAGCTTACAAAAGCATCTCGATTTGATGGAGTTCCATCTGTGCGCACTTTGTCCCAACTAGTCACCACCAAAAAATACCAATCATCTATCCCACACACTCGTTTAACCCGATTAGCAACCATAACAAACTCTTGAGCCATTTAAGATTACTCACCAATTGGGCTTTGTACACGAGTCATTAATCAGATAAATTGTGTTATATATATTATTCCTTGATTTTTCAATTTACTCCATTAAGAATCTACTTCCACACAAGTGCTTCCAAAAGCTTATACATGCAAATGACACTTGAACACGATTTCTAACTATTCCCAGTTATGCTCCACTTCTAATATGTTTTCACAAGATAACAAGTGCACTCCAGAAAATTATTCCACCACAAATCCATACATAATAAAGTCAGGAGAATTTGCTATAAATTTTTTTTCTTGTTTTTTCCATATAATCCAGTAAAATGGCCACCAGTTTCCCTCAACGCTTTCATGGAAAGAGAAAAAATGAGGTAGAAATCCAACAACAAGACTATGTTGTAAATATTAGCAGTAGTATGTGTCATTGTGCCTGGGTTGTGAGGGCTCTCAACCACGTGGATAATTCACTATGCTCATCAATACCTAACCTTGAGATGTGTAGATCATCCAAGGCATATTAGCATGGTGTACTTTTCCTGTTTGAATCAGATTTGAGACCAAACCCCTCCTCAGGTATTCGTTCTACCTCCTTTTTTTTTATGAAGAGAATGAATCAATACTAATAAACCTTTCAATGTCATCCAAGGACAAAAATTATGGCAGGGCAGAGGGAATTTCCGGTGGAGTAGTGAAGAATAGGAAAGGTAATTTTGCTATATGTCTAACCCGGACTATGTAATGTACTTTATTGGCTACATTACAAGCACAGCAACTGAAGACCCAGTGAATAGCAGCCATAACTATTCAATTCAACATTTTTTTCATTTAGGTTAGATTGTGTAGTAGCTCTATAATTTGTAGCCCAAAATAAGTGCATCACAGCTTGATGCCAAGTTCTTTTCATGAAAAAAATACAAACGGAAATGTAGGGTTTCTATTTAACCAAAACAGAATAAGCAATGTGATCAACAACATTGATGACATAAGCATTACAACAAAGAGAATTTGAAAGAATGCATAGAACATACCAATTCATTATAAGGTAATTTAGGGCCATCATCCGAGTAAACAAACCACCATATGAATCCAGCAACAGTGGCAAGGCCAACATAAGCTGCATCAAGCACATTTACATGGGACATTATTATCTTTGTGAAATTAAAATAAAAATTTGGTGCAATGAATGAATATCCAGAGTATGCAAGAAATGAATCTGAATAAATTGGAAATGTGCAGCACACTGAAACAAAGCATTGTCAAATTTTATTCTTTTACTGGAATGACTGTGTATCTATTTAAACAACTGCTCTCAAATTTTAATTTTTCCCTCAGCACTCTTGTTTCCATTCAGATTCTATTAACAACTGCACAAGATGGAGCATAATGCAAGGTATGATTCATGAGGTATGTATTCTCAAGGCTCAAGCATTCAAACAAGGAGGCACTGTCAGAACCATTTGTCTGCTTTCATATCCACACTCTAAAATAAGTATCAATGCGAACTTTCTTAATACTTGATTCAATGTGGATGATGGTATACTTCTTTACTGAATATTTCCCAATAAAGAATACATAATAGTAGAATGACTAGAAACCCATCAATACAAGCACAACAGAATGATTTTATGTATTTGGATAAGAAAATAGAAGAGCATCTGATGAAAGAATCGTGCATACAATGTACTATATAATTGATTTCAGAAGAGAGAAGACAAAAAGAATTTGTCTAAGTCACTGCATTTCATTTTGTCCAAGTTTCTTCTTCTTGTCTAACTCACTTCCTTTTCTCTTTGTGAGATGTATCCTTTGGTTTTGATTAGCTACTAGTTTAAGAGAGAACCTTGCAAGTTGCTGAGGTCAACAGAATAAGATGGATCATAATGCAAAAGCTTACGTTGATATCAATAATTGGAAGACAAGATTGAATAGATAGATAACAGTATCCCATGAAAAAGAAAATGTGGACAATATAGACACGTTACAACCTCCAATCACCAAGTAACGGAAGAACAACCAGCCAGTCACAACTGCTTCAGTCACCTGTTAATGCCAGACAAATAATCAAGTCAAAGTATTTCTCGTCTGATCTATTGAGTTCTATCGATTTTACAGAAGGGTAATAAAGATTGTGCAAACAAAGACAAGTTGCAACTATTTACCCAAAAAAAAGTCAAAGTTGCAGCTCAAGAAGAAGAAATTTTAGAGCTAACTTCAAAGGAAGAAATTTCCTAAACTTCTTAATAGAAATTTCCCCTTCATTATTGGGAGTATGGGAAGCATCTAGGATAATTTCCATAGAAATGCCGACTTTATGGCCCATATTTCTTTTTCCCCCCACCCACCCACCGTTGGGACATCAAGTGCAGCCGGTATTTTCCGAGTGAAGGAACAAAAAGTAGAAATAAAATTGTTACTTGGCCCCCATGGAGTTCAAGAGGAGTCAACAAAAAAAAGTATGTATTTCAAATGCACAGGCGACCTTCAACTGTCATCACCTGACTGAGATTATCATAACTTAACATTAACATTTCCTATCTGAGATTATCTATCATTTGAAAAAGCCAACATATGGGAGACAGGGAAATCAATTTAAAAAGACAAATATTACCCAGAAAAATAACCTATTAGATTGATACCTTTCGAGGTTTGGCCTTCATCACATCAGAGTCTTGCTTATTGAAACCAATAGCAGTGGCTGGCAACCCATCAGTAACCAAGTTGACCCATAGAAGCTGGACCTGAAAATTTTGAGGGAAAATATAATTCGCTACAACCTCTTCAGAGAAACAAGATAGAACTGTACGGCTAGACAAAAATGGTTTCCATAGATGCCTTCAGTAGCAACTTCTTTATAAAAGTCAGAAAGCTTTCCTTATTTTTTATATCCGCCTAATTTTCCATATGGAGACAAATATCCTGCCTTTAAATTTATCCAAAATGAGCAGGTTGTGATAGAATTTAATCATTAGTCGATGCTGTGAGTACAGAGCTGCATTTTTATAATAAGCTTTATGATCAAAATAAACTTACAGGAGCAAGGGTATCAGGTATTCCAAGCACAGCAGCCACAAAGATACACACAACTTCACCAATGTTAGAAGAGATCATGTATCTGATAAATTGCTTTGTGTTATTATATATTGCCCTTCCTTCTGCAACAGCCTGCCAAAAGAAAACTTATAAGCAGAAGCACAAGGTTTCTTGTTAGAAGGTAAAAGTACCTTCTAAAAGAATGAAGAAATTGAATTTAAAACATCAAATAACAAGGGTGGAAGAAAATTTATATACCGCAATGATAGTAGCAAAATTGTCATCAGCCAGAACCATATCAGCAGCACTCTGGAAAGATCGCAACAAATTAAACTAAATAATTAGGTGGCCCAACTTACTGTACAACTATGTAGTAACTTCCCACACACTATTTAGTAGTTTCCAAGGGAGTCAAGCATATTAACTGTGAAAAATCAAACATTGGCTAGCATAAATGATACGAGCAATTCATGAAAAATGAGAAACAGAGAAAGTGGTGAAGGCCATCTGACTAGAACAGGCATCATGCATTTTTTCTATTCTGTTATGGGTTAATTGAGACATCATGTATTTAATATCTACAGGAAAAGGATATAACTAAAGCCTTTTGGACTAAAAGCCGATTATTAGGTTTTCCCTGACGTCACATATTAATACAAGTTTCAGGCAGCTTCTTTTGGGAGTATTAGTGCTTTTCAGAATTGCTAGAAGGAAACTTACCTTGGCAACTGCTGTCCCTGATCCCATTGCAATGCCTATATCTGCTTTCTTCAGTGCAGGTGCATCGTTAACACCATCACCGGTCATTGCAACCTGGGTATGATTATTTAGATCACATACAAGTAAACGAATGAAAAACATATCACAGAAGTTAAACATGAGGTAGCAAGTAAAAAGATTAAGCAACAGAGAACTGTTGCCTCTGAGCCCTCTTAATTTCCTCGTACAGATTAGTTTCAATAAGATAACAACACATATTGTTAGCAATAGTTAGAAAAATCATTGGAACAAAGGAACTGCTAGAAAACTACCAGATTTGTGCATTCTTCTTCATTTATAAAACTACTTGATACCAAATCATTCGTACAATCTAAATTATTTCAGGTGTTATGTTTAAATTACAAAACCGGAAATAGAAAGCAGGATTTCACAATCATATCATATAACACGTGGAAAATTTTCATAGTGCAAGAAAATTCAAACTGCAGAAATAATACTGCCAAACGTTTCAATTCAGTGCATCTAAATTACAACTAAGGAATGAACTTATGACCTTAATCTAGTAAATGAAAATATTGAACCTTAACAAGAGATTCTTGTGAGGTATCACACGTGAAAATAATGGGATTAAGAGTTCATTAAGCTGATTTGTAGTCATATCCCCCTCTTCTTTTGGGGAAATAATAAGGCTTCACAGATCCCTCAGCTTGATTCAAAGGTTCACGTCCTTGCCACATGATAGGAAAGGGGAAGTGACAACAATGATGAATAACTTAAGGCTTTCTATTGCTTTCTTCTTTTTTAACTTTTCAAGATACAGTTCATGTCACAGGAGACTTCTTCTTTTTCTCTTTGCTTTTCTTTCATTCTTTTTACATGGCCATAGTAATTTAGTTATGTGAATTTTTATCATTTTTACACAGCTGAGACATACTTATGAATGAGAAGAAGATAAATACACCCAGTTCTAGCCACTTTTAGATACATCTTCCATTAGTTTCTGTACACAGAAAATTGACACCTCTACAAGGAATAGTTGGATCCAAGGTCTCGTTTTCCTATATGTTAAATAACCAATGGAAGATGTATCTATATTTGAGTACAACCAGACTTACCTACTTTTTTTACCTTATGGACACATTAGTAGTAAGCTATTATAGATAAATCATAAGCTTCACTATCTCCAAGTTCCCTTTTTTGGCTAATGTGAGATTCTTTTTTTTTTTCCTTTTAATTATAAATAGGAAAGAGGAGAATATACAAACTATAGAAATCTAAGAGATCACGCCATTTACCAAGCACAAAAGGGTTAAATCGATCGATCCCTTGCCCATCTCAGGGCACAACTATATATACAAAAAAAAAAACGAAACTAGCTAGAAAGAACCGAAATAACACAAAATTTTCCTAGCTAGCATCAAGGGTGGAGAGGGAACTCCTCCCACCCTTCTACAATTTCTCTCTTTCCGAGTTCTTTAATGAAGGATAAATCATATTTAAACCAATACAAAATAATAATAGGGAATAAACTTCTTTCTCCATCGATGTAACACCAATGTGCATAAACTTTACATTCAGCTGCCTGTGAATGAGAAAAGCCAACATACCACTTCATTCTGATGCTGTAAAGCCTCAACTAGCATCCTTTTATGAGAAGGCTCAACTCTGGGACATCAAGGGGGGTAAGGAAGGAAAAAAGAAAACCTTAAAAAAGCTTATGGAAGAAACAATACATAAAGAAGTAAAAAAGAGCATGCATATAATGAAAATCCAGTACCAAAAAGCAACTGATGGTCAAACATCAGTTGTGGCACATAATTATACCTAGTGAATAGTGCCATATGTTGCAGTGCCATTGACTGCTGCAGTGCAGGAAGTTCTTCAAACTCAGATGCGGTGTAGGAATGTCCAGAAAATTCAATTAGGTGATCAAATGCACCGATCTTACGACAAAGTGATTCCGCGGTGGACTGAAGTAGCAACAAATATAAGAAGGTAAGAAGCATGACTTTTCATAGATGGAGGAAAAACTACAAACTGCTAACTTTTTGCACCTTGTTATCCCCAGTTACAACAATAACACGTATACCAGCTGTCATGCATGAAATCATTGCATTCCTAACTTCTTCTCTGGGTGGATCAAACATTCCAACCTATAAGGAACAAAAATAATAAATAACAATTGAGCTAATTCCTTTTCAGGACAATGCATAGGCATATAGAGACATTTCAAAGCCAAGAGTGCAACTAGATCATATTATTCGCAAATAAGTAGCCACTAGTAAAAATGACTAGTCTGCCATTTATTTTCAAGGTCCAATTGCTTTTTGCACATAGTTGTCTGAGCAGGGATACAACAATCAGACTCAGAAGAGATTCCAATTGCTAAATCGGTTAATTGAATAACTGAAAACAAAGAATACTTGCAAAAGAAAAGCTCAACAACTGATGGAGGGGACAATAATAGGGGTCAAACATGGATAGTGGGATCTCCTTCCCCAAGTTCAGCATAGAATGAAGGGAATAGCCCTAAATCATGTGTTGCAGAGCAGTCATTGGCTTGCATGCAAAGGAGCCATGGTTAGGTTAGACAGCAAAACAAGTACTCCCAAGTCTGTCCCCTTTGTTCTTTCTTTGTGCTAGCACAAGCATGTAGTAACTCCTCATGCAGGGGTAACAAAACAAAACAAACCTCTCATCTAGCTAATCTTTTAGAAGTATAATAGATCTAATAATCAGGACAATTCTCTTGCCACATGCAGGAAGTGACTACTGAGTCCTTTATCCACCAGAAGTCTGTAGTAGCTCACTCAAATTTGCAAAAGGTTACACTTTTTCCATTGATGTTTAATTTTGACCAAAAAGATTCTTACAATATTCCAGCTTATATACATGACTATAATAGCTTGGAGCATCATTGGTGTACTTGGAAACCAATAGAGGATAAGTTATGAGTATTGTACTTCTAGCACATCCTACATTTTCCTCAACAGAAATAAATTTCTTCTTTCACTTTTCACTTTGTACCCTTCTCCTCAATGATTTTTCATCTTTGCTTTCTTTCCTTTCAAGTATATAGAATTTCCAGAACTGAGTCCACTAGCAGCCAAGAAGCAATTTTTTGCTCCATCAGAACTGAATTGCTGAGCTTCTAATTTATCTGGGCCTAATGAAACTGATCCAAATTTCTCAGTTTGTATAGATCTTAGACGAGCAAAAAGAAAAAGCATGCTCTCATGTGACCATGGTGTTCAAGTACTAAGTAGATAGTGGGAGAACAGGAAAATTACCCAACTTGACAAGCAATGCATAAACCTTTGGAACATCAAACCAGAGGACAAAAGACACTTCAAGAATCTCAGAGCAGGATTAATTTATGCAAAAATATACAAGATTTTGTCTTTTTAAAACCAAAATAGGGATGAAATCAGTGCCAATGGAAAAGAAAGCAATGGCACAATTATTCATTCAGCATTTGAGAAAAAGGTATACCAGCCCAACAAAGGCAAGGTCTTTCTCATCCTCAAGAGAGAGGGTTTGCTTGCCCATTGGCATCATTTTCATGGCCAAAGCCAGGCATCTGAGTGTTTCTTTTCCTGCAAAACTGACAACAAAGATGTGATGTACATACCCAAGGCCATAAGTAACATACCTATCAAAAGTAAAAAGACTCAAGAAAATATGGCAATTCAATAAAATGTCAATGTGCCAAGTAAATGGATGCATCACAGAGCTTTTCTGTTTACAAATTAAGTAGGGACTAGGAGTTGTAACCTAGACCTGTAGCTAAGAACATAAGAACTCTACCACTAGACCACATGGCTAGTGACCTTTTATTTTTAAAATATATCTACAAATTATATGCTGCATTAATGCATACAGCAAGACCCATTGGCGTTTTAAGAATTAGCTAACAAGACGAGCCCTCTCCAAATTGCTTGTAACCACATTGCCGGGTCCTATTTTAGGACTTCCCAAACATTTAGATATTAATTTAATGCATTTTGATATCTGTCACAGAAAACTGGAGTAGCAAACTCCACTGCTTTCCATCTGAATACTTTGCCCACCATCACCCAGCAGGCAACTCTTAAGTAGATGGCAGAGCTATTTAGCCAGCCTTTTATTTATAAGTATATAGTCCACAAAGAAGAAGAGTATGTCAATTCTACTTCAGTAACATTATTTAGACGTAAATTTCCAGTAAGAACTCTCTCTATAACATCATCAAATGAAGACTAGTACTTTGGAGAAAAGAGACACTTAAAATTTTTACATACCAAACAGAGCAGCAATCACAATATAGATCACCAAAGAAAAGAACAAAATAGAAACTGGCTAGAAGAATCTAACCTGTTGAACCTTGCCTCAAGCTCTGCTCGAATGCTAGTAGTAAGTGGAACAGTGGAGCCATCTTCATTGCACAATATAGTCGTACATCTAGAGATTATACTTTCTGGAGCACCTTTTGAAAACATTATCTGCATATGCTTCCGGCTGCAAAGAACACTCATCATCTTCCGATCCCGTGAAAATTCTAAAAGACAAACCTGCAAAAGCACCTACTTCCTAAGCTTGCATTCTCCTTATGGCAGAATAGCTTATTCTCAACATTAACATTCAACTGCTACCATTAATTTTATTGTTTGAATCAGATAGTAAGTATAATTAAAAAATAAATTTCAAACCTTAAAGAAGTATAGCCGAGTGAGTTTACAACTAATAAAACCTATAGTATTCAACAATGTCATAGCAGAAATTTTTTTTTTATGGCATAACTGAATTAGCCCTTTCAACAGAAGACATATGCAAAATTGTAGTCAGTAAACGCGTAAATCCTATCATCATATTGCTCCATTTATATAAAGTTTTCAAACTTCTAAAATTAAATGTCTCCATATGTTAGACCAGTAGTTCCTTATATTCCAACTAAATAAGGATGAAGGCAACAAGTATCGCAAATAATTAATTAGTAGCTTTTCAATAAATATTCTGGAAATGAAGTTCATCATGTCCACCCTTACCTATTTTTAGTTTCTGGAGGCCAGTGAACATTTGGGGTCCATTTTAAACTTTTTGGAGCAAGCTATTGAAATAAAATTTTCAAGATCTTAGTCATGAAACTGTGAAAGAATAAAGACAAGAAATTCACCAACTGATCATACAAGACCATATCAGTGCAAATCAAGAACTGGTACACCACCAAATCACGTTAAAAAGATTTAATCTTGATCTTTAAAAAACTAATCCTACCCACCCAACATATCTGCCACAACAAACAGAAAATAATCACAGAAAAAATAATAAAAAAAAAATAGAAAAGAAAAGAAAATCCTAGCTAACTAGATCTAGATTTCATACACTCCCACTCAAGTTGAGGAAGTTAATACCAATCATCCCTAGCTTACTCGGAATCACTGTGAATAGTTGCATTGGTAAAGACTTGGAATCACTATTGTTATGAAAAGAAATAAATGTAAATTATTCTAGTGTAGCAACAGCTAGGTGTACAATAATTTAGAGTACTCTCGTTTATAATGTATACCTAATACAGACACTCCAAACTTCTATATATACACGTATCACTTCATAATAAAATATGAGAAAAGCTTACTCTTTAACATGAATCAAGAATTGGTTCACTACCGAGATCTAATCTGGATCTATTTAAAAAAAAAAAAAAATTATCCCAACCATCTACCATATCTGCAGCAATAAACAGAAATTTTGAAAATAATAATAATTATAATTAATAATAAAAACAGAAAATCCTAAC
Source organism: Lumnitzera littorea (assembly GCA_024138015.1). NCBI lineage: Eukaryota > Viridiplantae > Streptophyta > Magnoliopsida > Myrtales > Combretaceae > Lumnitzera > Lumnitzera littorea. The sequence goes on along the minus strand of JAMXBB010000001.1, from coordinate 137,372,445 downwards.
TAACTCAATCTAGATTTCCTACACTTTTAAAATAAAATGCCTACATGTTCAATCAATAGCTCCTTATATTCCATACTGATAAGGATGAAAGCAATGGGGATGACATAATTAATTAGACCCTGAAATAAGCCGTTAGCTTTTCAGTAAATAATCTGGAAATGAAGTTCATCATGGTCACCAGAATCTAGTTTAGTTTCCCGAGGCCAGTGAAGATCTGGGGTTCGATCCCTCAGATATTTATTCTCTAACTCTTATTATCATTTTCACTGATGTGAAATTCATAAATAGCCTTATCAACAAATAAATTGCTAACTGTTAAAAAATGTCTGCAACACAAGGCAAGCTGTAGAAATTAATAGGTGTTAACCTTCTTAAGTTGGTTTTCCCAATAGTGATTGCAGTAAGAGGCACGCTCATGCTTGCTCAGCATATTTAAAGCAGAAGGCATAGAATCAAATCCAGGAAGTCCAACCTGAAATGAACAGTGTGAAATTGAGAAACAATTCTTTGACAAGAACATTATTACCAAGATATATATAACAATGCCTTAAACATAAATTACAAAGCCAACCTTTTCTGCCAAAACACGAAGTGCAACCTCAGTCGACTCTCCAATTTTTTCATAGTTCCCTTTGTCTGGATTATACTGTAAAATCGATTCATTGCAGAGAGCACAGCACATTGCAATATGCAGAAGACAAGGCAATTGTGCAGGAAACTCAAGCTGGTAAAAAGGGCAGAATAAAAGTTAAATTCACTTGGCAGATGCCTGCTACTTCCATTAAGTGAATTGTTGTGTATGAAGACAATAGCAAGAATGTACTCCCCCAAACTCAATACTATTGCTTCTAACAGAAAAGGGAAACAGGAAAAAATAGTCATTGAGTTTTATGTTGGGTGGGTGCAAGAGGAGGGAAGGAGGGGGATTGGGAGCAGCAGGGATCGGGTGGAGGGAGGAAAAGAGATAATAGAGAAAGAAGAAGAGCTCTTTGACCAGATGAAATTTACTGAGCGTTTATGTTGTTTGACAGGGGTTTTCACTTACAGAAATCGACAGCACAAGGACTGGATGTAATTTGCATGAGAGAGGAAAGCAGGCTATAAACTATTTGAAGGCTTTTAATAGTAAAATGGTTGTACAATCTACCAGGGGTTAAGGTCCATTTTATGTTATTTTTTTAAAGACAATATCACCAAGAAGTTAAGGGCTCATTACATTACCTTTTCTCAAGAATCGCTATTTTTTTTCCTCAGTAGTATAATAACTTTCTAATTGAAATCTCAAATCTCAATGTTACCAATATAAGTAAGCTATTTCTGTTTCTTAATGATGAGCGAAGCTTGAGTGGAAGCTTGGTACTGGCACTGTGATTGAGATGAATGGTCATGCCTATGGGCACAAACTGATTTGATTCTTCACAAAATTATATTAATTGATGTCTTGTCTCTGAAAAAACAAAATTTCTGCCTCAATTCAAAATACATACATATATATATATTCAATCGTGAGGCCCAATAAGTTGATTCATTTTCTGAAAGTGGAAGGAGAGAAGTGCTGAAAGTCTTTCCATTATAGCCGGTGAACATAGCATGGGATTATATATAAATATATATTACACACACACACACAGAGACAATCATATATATCATACAGAAGCAATTACCTTTGTTCCCAGACTATCAAAAATGAAACCTTCAGGAGCATATGTTGTGCCGCTAACACTGAACTCAGCAATCTCAGGACCGTGCATTGACTGAACCACACATACCTGGGCACTCCAAACAAAAGTACATAAATATCACTCCACACCAGAGTTCCCAGGGTATATCTGGTATTGGATAGAAATGTATCCGCTTCAAATTTCCTGATGAGAAATTAAATGTGAAAGCATGTGCCTAATGCCAACTAGACTAGGAATTCCAGTCAAGATTGCATAACTTTGATGTAGAACTATTCTTATTCTTTACCCTTTTCTCCACAACTACATCAAGATATAACTAAAGGTGAATCCTTTCAATTCAAGATAACATAGTCCCAGGATAGAACCATGTCCAAAACAGTCAGAACTTTGAAGCATAGGATATAATGAAACCATCAAATACTTGCATGGTATCAAAACGAACTAGAATTTTCTTGATAGTGGATTTGGCTAGTCCGGACTGAGGACATAGCGGGATGAGCTAGGACTTCTCAGGGTTTAGAGAGAAATTCTGCCAACTGCATCTTTCACATATTTTAGTAAGATGATAGCGAAAGCTACTTCAGTGATTTCAACGAAACAAACTTGACCTGCTATGCATCCTTCAATGCTCCTAAGATCAGTAAATAAATTCCAAGATACCTTTGAACTCAGCTCATCAATTTAAAAAGATAAAAAGAAAAAAAGAACTCAAATTTAGTGCAAAAAGCAGAATCAGGGTGCATAGACAGAATAATGTCGAAATTCTGGCTTCTATGAGATTCTCTTGATGTTCAGCTAAAATAAGATTTTAACACCAATTGCATAAATCACCAACCAAATGAAATGTGATTTTAGATGTAAATTGTGGTATAGGCCTCAGTACCTTGCAGCATGAAAATAAGACAAAGTAAATAAAAGAAAGAAAAGGCAAAAATCTCCTGGAGAAAGGAAAACAGAGTTATTCAAGCTTAGTTGAGCTTCATTTAAGCAGACCAACTAGCTCTAAACCATAAGTTCAAAGGTATAAACAAAATTGCAAGACGATTGCATCCACATGCTACTTACTACATCTAGCATCAAAGTAAGTCTGCCAGGTAAATAAACACCATTGACATAAATATTTGGAATTCTATCGGGACAAATGATTGAAATATCTGACAATGACCAATTAAACAAGATTCTCTCAAATGGAGGACTTACTCCAAGTTTTTTATTAAAAAAAAAAAAAACCCTCAAAATATTGAACATGGTTTGACTAGTTTTACCTCAAATTGAACAAGTGGACAAATTTTTCAGTAGAAGATAATCAGCACAGTATAAATAAAAATGGTAGAAAAATTATTGGGTTGCTGATGAATACATTCCCAAAACCATAGGAAAAAGTTAGAGGGGCACTCTTTATACATAATTTGTATATGCTGAAAATCAGGAAATTGGGAGAGAAAGGCTATGGAATGACTTCTTAAATATGAAATCCCTCATTGATAAACCATGGTTCATTCTTAGGGACTTTAATGAATGTAGAATCCTTGATGAGAAGGTAGGAGTGATAGAGTTCTCTAGAGGCATGAAAAGGTTCGATGATGTGTGTTGCCAGCTGGAAGTTGAGGAAATGCACTCTTTTGGCTCTATACATACCTGGTCAAACAGGAACTGCTCCAATCCTATCTTGCATCATGTTGATAGAGGTTTAGTAAATAGCCTATGGATGGACTCTTTCCAAGAATCGGAACCGCAAATTCTAAACCCAGGTATTTTTTATCATGTACCTTTGGTTCTACCCATTTCAAGGGATTTAGAAGCTAGAAGAAAACCTTTCTTCAAGTTTTTTTATTTTTGGAAGCACCATCCCAATTTCCTTAATATTGACAAAGATATATGGACATCTGAAGTGGAGGAATCTACTATTTTTAAAGTCTGCAAGAAACTAAAGCTCTTAAAGCCCCATTTGATGGAGTTCAATACTTAGAATTTTTCTAATATTTCTAAGTGTGTCAGAAAAGCTAAAATGGAGCTTCATGCTATTCAAGAAGCCAATAGATCAAACTTCCCTAATGCAGATTGGGAAAGAGAAAAATCTCTTTTCTCTTATTTCTATTATTTTAATGCCATTGAAGAATCCTTTTTGAGGAAAAATTCAAAGGCTAACTGGATAAAGCTCGGAGATAGGAATAATAAGTATTTCTTCAGTTTGATGAAGAAAGATAGTATAAGAATTATTTAGGGGCCATTACCAATGAAAAAGGTGAAAGGGTAAGCGCTTTAGAAGAAATTAAGACCATGGCAATCCAACACTTCCAAACCCAATTAACGGATTCTTCTTCCCTTAGCATGGACGTGTATAGGCTATAATCATTGATCAATCACAAAATATCTCTTGATGTGGTTGAGTTGCTTGCAATGCTAATAACCAATGAGGAGATTGAAAATGCTATGTGGTTTATTGCAAAAGATAAGGCCCCTAGACCAAATGGATATGGTGCTAATTTTTCAAGGACACTTGAGAAGTAGTTGAAGAAGAGATTTGCCTAGCTATAAAAACTTATTCGCTTTAGGAAGAATATTGAGAGAAGTTAATTCCACCTATCTCATTTTGATGCTTGAGAAAGACAATCCCACCTCCTCCTCAAATTTCAGTCCTATTGCTTGTTGCAATACCTTATATAAATGTATCTCCAAGATTATTACAGAACACCTTAAGATTGTTCTTCCTTCTCTAGTAAGCAAAGAGCAAACCACATTCATTAAAGGAAGAAAAATTGTGAATAATATTCTTATAGCCTTGAAGCTTATTAGAGACTATCATAATTATAGTAAGGGATCTAGATGTGTGCTCAAGATGAATCTCTCTAAAGCTTATGACAGCGTAAAGTGGAGTTTTATTAAGCACGTATTTAAGATCACAGGCTTCCCCAACCAATTCATTACTTGGACTATGGCTTGCATCAACACTCCTTTGCTTTCCATCAACATTAAAGAGGAACTTGTTGGCTATTTTAAGGTGTCTAAGGGACTATGACAAAGTAATCCCATCTTCCCTTACCTTTTTATCCTCACTATGGAAGTGCTACCTTGCATCATGAATGAAAAAGAGGAAAAGGAAGATTTCCACCATCATTGGAGATACAAAAAGGATAAATTAAACCACCTATGTTTTGCAAACAATATATTGATATTTTCAAAGGGAGATATCAACAAGTTGAAGCATATGAAGGATGGGCTTAAGGAATTCCAATCTCTCTCAGGAGTGATGGCCAATTCCCTCAAAAGCCACTTGTTCCTTAGTAGTGTGCATCCTTTAATCAAGGAACAAATTATTGAGTTAACAGATTTTGAAGTTAGATCCCTTCCTATTTGCTATCTCAAGGTTCCTTTACCCTCCTCAAGTATATTTAAAGCTGAATAAGTGGACTTGATAGCAAAATTCTCTTCAAGAATTAACCACTAATGAGGGAGTCAGTTTATCCTTTTCCCAACAAATCAAAGAACCTAATGGATCCAACTCATACATTTGAGAGAGTTGACAAGGGCTGAAAGAGCTAATTAAATCACAAATGCAGTCGTTAGTGTCTTCAATCAGTTGTAGTAAAATAAGCCCTCCCCTTTACCAGTCTTAAGCGAACTCTTTCCCGCATGAGGGAATTTGTCCTCAAATATCTTTCTCATTTATTGAATTGGTGGATTTCCCGGTGGTGCTCGAAGAGTTCATGCCACCAATCCGACCAAAGCCAAGACTCTTCGTCTACTAAATTCTTATCTTGTGCTGAGTGAACTCAACTCATCAAAAGCATATTTTTTCCCTCCGAGTCTATTGGGCCATAATCTTTATTCTCCCAGGTTTTGTTTTAAATCAAATTAAGAGGAAAATAAAAAGATTCTTCTAGAATGATGGAGAAGAATCAAGAGCAAAAGCAAAAGTTGAATGGAAGGAATTTTATAGACCTAAGAGTGAAGGTAGCCTGGGAATCATTGATATAAAACTCTAGAATCGAGTAGCCCAGCCCAACTCAAGCACATATGAAATTTATGCATGGATGACAGCACTTCACTTTAGCCATGTTGAATCAAAAGTGAGATTCCCAAAGGAAGAAGTTTTTAGAGCATAAAAATCCCCAATTATGCATCTTGGGTTTCAAGGAAAATACTCTAAACAAGACCACATGCTAAAAGGCTACTCAAATCCTCCTGGTTTGATGATTGGCATCCACGTGGACCCCTAGTGGACTGGATTGATGAGCGGGCAAGAACCACTTATGGTGCCCCTAAAGATACCTTACTAAGCTCATTCATTGTCGAAGGAGATTTGTGCTGGCCTAGAGGAGATAGATGGAATACTATAACAACCAACCTAGATGGCTTTAAACCAGGAAATTCCCCCTCTAACAGAATGGTATGGAAACAAGCTAAATCTAAGGCCTTAACCATTAAAGAAGCTTATCACATGGCAAGAAATGGACAAACTAAGGTATCTCAGTCATCTTGGAACAAAAGCACCGCAACAAGACACACCATGATTTTGTGGTCGATTGTGCAGAAACATCTTCTAACGTTAGATAAACTGGTTTCATGGGGAATAAAGCACCACAACAGAAGAGGAATTGCATGTCCACTTATTTTTCGGATGCCACTTTGCAAGATCCCTTTGGAAAGATATTGAGAACACATTGGAGTGGAGAAGATCCAAACTACCAGAAGCCAATAGCCAGGAAGATTTTTTGAACTTTCCCTACACCAGCAGGCTCGTCTCAAAACAAAGAAAAGCAGTTGCTATTGGGTGCTATTATCTTTGAAAAGAAAGGAATGGAAGACAGGTGAGATTGCAATGTTTGCATATAGTATTTCTTATGTTTTGCTGATTGATATACTATTATTCAGACTTAGCATCCTTTTGGTTTTTTTCGACACTAGGCTCAAACGGTAGTTTCAGAGTGAGATTTTGTATACATCTTATGTACAATTTTGACCAATGAAATATCTCATTCACTCCAAACAAAAAAAAAAAAAGACCACAAGGAAGAATCTAGAAACACAGAATATTTAGTGGCTAGAAACATATCAGCTTGCATAAATATAATTGAAGCTTTTAAAGGCAGATAATAAACCAAAATACCATGATTATGATCCAAAAGGATGACATGCTCACCTTTGCCACAGACATCATGTTGGTGGTCAGGGTTCCGGTTTTGTCACTGCAAATGACAGTAGTGCAGCCTAAGGTTTCTACAGATGGTAAGGACCGTACAATGGCATTTAAACGAGCCATTCGCTTTGTCCCAAGAGCCAAACACCTTGACATGTGAACAGACTATAATCAGTTAAAAGGAGCATCAAACCGCCATAGGTATGGTGCTGAAGGAAATTAGTTTAAAAACTTTGAAGATTAAGGAAAAGAAATTCAATCAAATGAATATCTACTAGAGATTCAGACAAAATAAAGCAAAGATTTATGATTTGAGTTATAATATAATGGGCACTACAGCATCGTGCACAGCATATACACAAGAGCTTTATCTGGAGGTTGTTAGAAATATATAATCTGCTATGATTACAACTAATTCTGGTGACTAGCAAAAGAATATCATGAGGAGGAAGTACTTACGTAGTTACAACAGCTGGAAGCCCTTCTGGAATAGCCGCAACTGCAAGAGCAACAGCTATCTTTGCAGGGACAGGAAAAGAAATTAAAAAATAAATAAATATCAGACTTAAAAGTGTAAAAAGAGAGGAAACATTTGTTCATATATCACCACAACTGTCTTAGCTATCTTTGGCCTAACATGAATATACTAGGCCATTTGAACTGAATATATAAGAGAGATGCAACAGAAGGATTTTTGGGAAAGAGTGAAAAACCCGATCTTATAAAAGTGGGTCCACAAATATCCTTTGCTGACCTTTAGCCTGAAGGCCACAGGTTCAAGAAGAGAACGACTCTTTGCAGGACACAGAGGTAGGGATGGGTACATAAGCATTGTCTCTCCCCTTACCTCCATATATCCAGGGAGCACTTTCTAGGCCAGGTGAGACCTTTTTTCTTTAATGATGAGAAAAGGGTCAACCATATAAGTATTATCCTGAAATCATTGACACTGTCACCTGCCTTCAACCATTTCCTCACTTGAATACAGGGCTATTATCCTTGGCATAAGATAAACCCTAAGACATGGGAGCAACAGGCTTGTCCTAAAACTAAGGTACTGTCATGTTGTACACTCAAAGCAACTGCAATGATGATCATGCCATCCACAAAAAAGAGAAAACATTTAACAGCTCATGAACAACTGCTGAAGGATAAAGGGTATGCAACAGTATGTGGGACTAATATAACAACACTTGAGAATACAACACTACATTTAGTTACACCTTCAGATACTTTCACCAGTGTCAGACCTACAAAAATTGTTTACAGATAAATTATTGAAAAATTGTTAATTACCTTAAAGTAGTGAATTGCTCCACGCAAGAAACCTCCATGAGAAGGATCACGAAAATGTCCAATGTTGACAACCCATACCAGGACACATATCCCTGCAATGACCTAGAAATGCAGCAGCGGTTGGAAATCACTATAGTGGAGCAACAGTCTTACTGGATTAGGAATTGTGAAAGGATGTGCATCTAGTCATCTTGAGCATTGTATGAGTATAGAAATATCCTCCCATCTTCTAAACTGTTTTGCTCAACAACAAAAAGAAATCAAGCATACAAGGGAAAATAGCACAGCAAGGAACTGCTAATAGGACAGCACTGCTTCTATTTTAACAGGTAAAAGCGCACTCTTCATTGAGCTAAATTAAAAGAAATAATCAGCATTGCACTGCCAAATGAAACCCATGTTAATGAATATATACAAGAACAGAGCTTTTGCTCTATATGCCAGTCCTTGGGAAAACTGGGTTAACAACTTATGCAGCCAAATAAAATTGAACAGGATTATAGGCATGCACCAATAGTGTAAATTCTCATAACATCCAGACACTACTCGGAAAATGCTACAAGAATCAACAAACATGCTGACTATCATGTTTCACACTATTGCATAAATGCCTTCAAGAAAAGAATACCTTGGCCAAAAATGTGCCAAATTCATCCAGCTTTTTCTTTAATGGTGTCACTTCCTGCAATCCATTCACAGATAAGTGATACTTAACACTAATAGAAGCAGTAGCAGCTGAGTTCATTCTTTGCCTGAAAGATGGAACAGAACCAGAGGAGAAACATAAAGATGATGTAACACTTCATCATACTGATGGTGTAACTCATAATTCACCTCTGTTCTTTCAACAGAGAATTTTACTTAAGGAATACAATTATGTCACCTTGTACACCATAAAGTAGGAGAATATGATCTGAGTATGAGCAAGAAGAATAAGAGATTTAACTTTTTTTTATGAAAAATGGGCGATGACACAATGAGCTAAGGAATTTAGGAGCTTACATCCCCTGTTTGTAGCATTGAATCACGTATGCTGCCCATGGCTGTGTTAGCCCCAACACCAACCACAACAGCTCTTGCCCTCCCAGCAACCACTATGGTACCCTGCAGTCAGGTAGAACTTCCATGTAAGGGATACTACTTAACAAGCAACATATAAACATAAATCTGTTAACTAGATTTTCTCGTTTTATGTATCTGTCTTGTGTTATCCCTAGAGCTAGAATGTAATTGCAATGTTGTATTCTCATCAATGAATTGAAATTTGATATTTGTCTCTCTTTGCTCCCTGGATTGAGAGGTAGTATCCTTGAGTTTCTTATGAAACTGGACTAACTGCATGTCAGCTTTTAACTTCGACTTGCAAATCCATATGCCTTTCGAGCTTCCCACTACGTCAGAGTTTAATCCAAGAAAATTTTCAAACCAAAACAGACAACCGAATTTTTCATCTTAATTTGGTTTGGCTTCAGTTCAAACCAAAATTGATAAGCAACACATTAGTTTAATATCATCTTAACCAACTGTTTTCTATGAAATTATATATCAGAATATTGTATGTTCTAAATATTTTTATTATGTAGTTCAATGTATTGTTACCACTTTAAATACTAATATATTATGTCATATGTGACTGTGATATGCTCTGTAATGTATGTAGCTATATGCCTCGTATATAAATCATTAGATTCAAGTATTATATTACATGTCAAATTGCTTGATACTTATGTAAATGTATGTTTTTAATGTGCACATGTCATGCATATAATCCTTGTACTACATTCAACTATAGTGTATATATTTTACCTTTTGAGCTCGGTTTGTTTTCCACAGTTCAAAGATATCGCAACGAAACTACTCGTTAAGGAAAATTTCCACACGGAAACCAAACTGAAAAACCAAAAAAAAAGAGAAAAAAGTCGGGTTCAGTTTGGTTCTTTGATTTTCAGTTGATTGTTCAACCTTTGTCATTAATGTTGTTTCTAGACAAACAAAAAGAGCACTAGGTTTATCTAGGTTCTATGGTGTTTCCTAGGATCCAACAATAGCATGAGAAATTAAAGCATAACTGGTGGGCGTAATAGAATAAGGTAATAATAAAATTGCAATTCCTACATACTAGAATAAAGGAGTAATAGTTATCATTTTATTTGGTTGTACTTCAAATGACACAAGTAATAAACTAGATATATAATTGAAAGTCGTTATCAAGTGGTCCAATCGAGGTAAAGTCTAGCTTGTGATGGCTAAGGTCTTAATGGTAAGGTCCATGCCTTAATTAATGAGCTAGGGTCTTCTGAATAAAATATGGAGAAATAAAGGGAAAAACTAAGCAACAACTAATCCTTCTAGCCCTCAAAGGAATGGCAATTTCCTTTTTGGCAATAAAAATGATTCCATGGAATTCATGAATCAAAGTAGTGACAGATTTGTAAGTGGGGAATTGCTCTTTCATTCCACCTCTATGAAGTTAACCAAATGTATTATAAGAAAATCAACATGGTTTCCAATATAGTCTAAAAACTAAGCAGGTGGTTCTATGATACAATGTCTCGATTTACATCTCAGTTTTACCACTTTTTGTAATTATTATTGAAATATTAGTATAATTCATTTTTAGTATGAAATAACATATGTTTTTCTAGAAATATTAATTATATGTTCAAGATAATAATAAATTATTATATTAGGTGTATAATGGTAGGTTGGTACTACCTACCACCTTCTACCATATCTTTTAAGGTGCTTATAAATTGGACCTCCTCTTGTACTTTTTTGTAGGATATATTCAAAAAAGTATCATTTCTTATATTTCCATTAAATTTTTTATCTTGACATCAAGGCCCCAAACGATTCCTCTAAGCTAGAAGAAATTTTATAAGAGTGATTTATCTACAAAAACATAAGAAACAAATCCTAAAACCAAAAATCAAATTGGTTCGTTAGTGCAAGGTACCACCAGTGACAATTCCCAATTCATGTCAAGGTCAACTCCAGTAGTAAACTTCACTCTGGATCAAATGAGTATCCTTCAACAACTCTTGGATCAGACTAAACTTATGTCTAATGGAAGTAAGTCGAATGAATATTCTACTACAGCGATTGCCAAAACAAGTACATATTTGACTCTTCCCCATGATTCGAAGTGTGAAAATTGGATAATTGATACGAGAGCAATAGACCATATGCACAACACAATGCACCTATTTGATACTTCTACTAAGTGCGGCACTTTAGGGAAGATTTCAGTTGATAATGGAGATAGTATGGTGGCCTAAGGGAAAGGAACAATTTACTTGAAAAATTTAACATTGTTTGATAGCCTATTTGTCCCTAGCCTTAAATACAACTTGTTGTCTATAAGTAAGTTAGCAAAGAAAATGAACTGTAAAATAATTTTCTCGCCAATGTGTCATCTCTTGTAAGACCAGTCTTTAAGGAGGATAATTGACAATGCTAAGGGAATAAATGGCCTCTACTATATCTTTGTAGTGAGAACTAGATCTTAGGGAAAACCTATATTTAAGTCCTCCTTGTCAATCTCCAGTAAGTCTAACGTTATACTATGGCATAAACATTTTAGCCATCCTAGTTTTTCATGCATGGACTGTTTGTATCCACATTTGTTCAAAAACAAAAGATGTGATTTTAAGTTTGAACATTGCATTATGGTAAAATTGTCAAAAAGTTCATATCAAAACCAGCCATACAAACCTTCCAAACCATTTCAATTAATACATTCCAAACCATTTCAATTAATACACAGTGATATTTAGGGCTCGGCTCGAACTCTTACCTACTTTTAGGCATAAATAGTTTGCCACCTTTATCAATGATCATTCATAAGTTTGTTAGGTTTTTCTCCTCAAAGAAAAATCAGACATTTGCTACATATTCCAAGAATTCCATAAGTTTGTCCCAAATGTATTCCACAAAAACACTCAAAACATTCGTATTTATAGAGGGAAAGAATATTTTTCGAACGAGTGGAGACAGTATTTAATCAACAATAGAATTGTTCATCAAAGTTCCTATCCTCGCACTCTTCAACAAAATGGAATTCTTATAAAAATAGGCACTTACTTGAAGTTGCTAGATCAATAATGGTTACATCCTACCCTCCAAATAGCTTTAACTGCTGCATATTTTGTTAATCGTGTCCCATCAAAGGTTCTCAACTTTTAGACTCCTATTAGTGTGTTTCTTAAATCATATCCTTACACAAAGATTACTAAACTCTATTCCACCAAAAATATTTGGGTGTAGAGTCTTTATTTTAAACAACTCACCAAATAAACATAAACTTGAGTCCAAGGCTATTAAACGTGTATTCATTGGTTATTCTCCTTCACAAAAAGGATACAAATATTACCATTCTACGACAAAGTGTGTATATGTCGCTACTGACCTTATATTTCTTGAAAATCAACCCTACTTTGGGTCGTCTACCAAGGGGAAATCAAGATCATTCCATTTTGAGGATAAAAAAACTCCTCTCATCAACATTCAACCCATACACATTTCAAGTCAACTTATATACACTCTTCTGAAATTTACAATTTTGCTTTCAATTGGAACACTATATTCAAACAGTTTTGAACCACGTAATCCAAGTTCTTGCCTACAAGAAAGTCCTTTATAGTTGCCAGCTTGTAAGGGACCTTCACTTAGTTCAAAACAACCAAGCAATCACATAAACTTACCAACACTAGAAGATACTCAAAACTAGGATCATTCTCCAAAAAAATCCACTTTCAAAGTGTGTACTAGACAATCAAAACTTCCCTTGCATAGCCAATCACCTCCATTGAAGTTTGTGGTCCATCCACATCAAGGAATCGTTCAAAATTCTAAAGAGCCAAAGGATAGTTCACTGGATCTTCCTATTGCTCTGAGAAAGAAAAAGAAGGCATGTGCAAGATATCCAATTGCCAATTATGTTACTTATGAAAATCTATCTCCTAAGTGTAAGGCTTAGCAACAGAGGATGAGGAGAAAATTCCAACATGTATTAAAGTAGCTCTTGGGATACCTAAGTGGAAAGAAGCTATGTTAAAGGAGACGAGAGCCATGTATCAAAATAATACACAAGAGATTGTAGATCTACTTGAAGGGAAGAAGCCAATAGGAAGCAAATGGATATTCAACATCAAGTACAAGTTAGATGGTAGTGTTAAGTAATATAAGGCTTGATTGATGGCTCAAGATTATACATAGATTTATGGAATAGATTATGAAGAAACTTTTGGCCCAATTGCTAAGTTGAACTCTATCAAAGTAGTTTTATCCCCTGCAACAATTCTGGATTGGCCATTACACTAGCTAGCTATTAAAAATACATTCTTGACAATGATCTCAAGGAAGAGATTTACATATAAATGCCACCAGGATTTGCCTAAGAAAGTAAAACTGGAAAGGTATCTAAATTAAATAAGTATTTATATGGATTAAAAATCTCCTAGAGCGTAGTTTAAGAAATTCAATCATACTTCAGCACCACTAACATACAAACAAAGTCAAGTTAAACATACTTTGTTTATAAAACTAAGGGCAAATGGTTTAAAATCTATTTTTATTGTGTATGTTGATAACATTATCATTACAAGGAATGATGAGAAAGAAATTGAATTGCTAAGAAAGAATATTACAAAAGAATTTGAGACCAAAGAATTGAGTCAACTAAGATTTTTTTTTTTTTTTTTTTTTTTTGGATGAAGGTTGCTAGAAGCCAACAAGGGATTTTCATTAGCAAAAGAAAATACATATTAGATCTTTTGAAAGAGACAAGTAAATTGGGGTGTAAACCTCTTGGTACACCCTTACCCCACAACTAGAAGAGTTGTGCTCCACAAAATGATACTCTTGTTGACAAAGGTCAATACCAAAGATTAGTGGGCAGATTAATATATCTATCTTTGACAAGACTAAATCTTACTCACTCCATAAGTTTTATTAGTCAAGCCATGTAAACACCTACCAAGCATCACTTAGATGGAGTAAACCATATTTTGAAGTATCTCAAAGGAACTCTAGGAAAAGGGCTTTTTATCAAGAAAACTTAGAATAGAAGTATTGAGGCCTTTGGGGTTGCTAATTGGGGTGGAGATATCTTTGATAGTAAATCTACATCCGATTTCTATACAAAGGTTTGTAGAATTTAGTGACTTAGAGAAGTAAAAAACAACCTTTAGTTGCTAGGAGCAGCACTAAGGCAAAGTATAGAGCAATTACTTGAGGTATTTGTAAAGTAATCTAGCTTAAAAAATCACTAATAGAACTGTACATACAGATCAAAGGTACTCTCATTTATAGCGACAGCAAGTCAATGTTGAATATCATAAAGATTCCTATTCAGCATAAACATATGAAACATGTTTGGTTAGATCCTCACCTTATCAAATTAGAGATTGAAGGTGAAGGAATCAAGTTATAGCGTGTTTCATCTTGGAATCAAGAGGCAGATATCTTCACCAAATTTTTGTCAAAGCAACTCTTTATAAAGATTTTATACAAGCTAGGAATGATGGATATCACTGTCTTAGTTTGGGGGGGTTGTTGGAATATTAGTTTTAATTTATTTTTAGTATGAAATAAAATATGTTTTTTAAGAAGTATTAATTATATTTTCAAGATAGTAATAAATTATTCTATTAGGTAAATAAATGATTAAGTGGTGCTACCTACCACCTTTTGGCATATCTTTTGAGGTACATATAAATTGGACCTCTTTGTGCTTTTTTTATGGGTTGTATTCAAAAAGCATCCTCTCCTATATTTCCATTATATTTTTTATAAATTATACACATAAAATTTTGACTTATCTAATTATATATTCAATTAAGAATTTAGTTATCACCATTAATAATTCTATCAACTTCAATTCACACTATTACTCCAACCAATATGATCAGCCAGTTGGGTGGTTGCCTATGGCCAACCCTCTAAGGCTAAAGGCAGCCACCTACAACTATTTTAATAGATCTAGTGACCTACATTTTCAAAGTAGGTTGCAACCTATTTTTTTATAAAAAGTAGCCAGTGGCCACTTGTTAGATGTTGTGCAACCCATTAAGACCATAAGCGATCACCTCATTGCTTGATTGTACTAATTAGGCTAACAATATAAATTGAAGTTAACCGAAATATAGATGATGATAATTAAATCTTTAATTAAATATATAACTAGACAAATTGAAACATTAGGTATATGATTGCAAAAAATGGCAAAGTTAAAGAATAAATTGTGACATTGACTCGTAGTTCTATAAAAGCCTATGCCCTATTTTTCCAAAAAGGGCACTTCCTAATCTCATACATTGACAGCAAAAGAAAGATCCTACCAGACTCATCCCTCATTTCTTTGAAGAACATTATAAATGATTTTCTCTCGTTATTCTCAACAACTAAGCAGATCATTGCAAGGACAAATGCAACACCAAACAGCATTTGAGAAGCTTACTTTCTGCCATGTACAACTGTTAGATATTCTCAACAACATTTCTCAAGAACCATTCAAGGAGATTCTATAAGGATGTCTCACAAGGTTAAGTGCCAATCTATTAACATCAAAACCAACTTTTTCAATAGCTATCAAATGCAATCCTATGAAAACAGCATGGAAAGAATTCAAAACCCTTATGCCCACATTACTCCATCTGGACAAAATGTAATTCGTAGATTTTGTGTTCCATTCCCTGAAGAAATTTGAACTGAATAACTTCAATCCTAGAGGTAAGAATTTATCTAACCTTGGATTAGCCTAAGAGAACCAAGGAAATTTTGTATCCATGTAGCATTACTAATATTGGGGAGACAAACTTTTACGATTTCGCTCAGGCCTACAAGTTGGCAAAAGCTGCAGCGCCATTAGCCAATGTCTTCCAAAAAAATGCCAAAGCAATTGGATGCTTAAATTTTATCAGCAATGCCTGGAATCCGAATGCAATCACTCCTTCCTTTGGGTTGGTAAACCACACACACTTAGGAGAGATACCAAGGGAAGAACAGATCTTTTCGTCAGGTCATATTCTGAAGCATTCTGCTACTTTCATTCCATGGAAATTGAAAAACTTCTGAAACCTCTCAAAGTAGTTTCTTTTAGAAGCCTCCCATAAATTGAGAGTACACAGCAATGTAGATTGTTGAGTTATCAACTTAAAAGTAATGCATGTCAGGACATTGCTATTTAATATAAGTATGTGTTTGATTCGTTCACAGCTCTATTAGTCAACAGCTATCATCATGCAGAAGAATAGCAGAGTGAAAGATTTCTCTTTCTTAAAGTCGCATGGAAATGGTAAAAACTGGATGAAGAAACATAAAGATGGCTAAGAAACAAATGGATACATCTGATAGAATGTTTTGTGAACCTATAAGCTTGCCATGTTGTAAAAAATTATATAAAGGTTTCATTGTGCTCTAGATGCGAACAATAGATCTTCTTTCCCATCAAAGAACAATGTCCATCTCACAGATCCCTGCAGCAATTCAAGCATAAACCCTTACCGAGAAAAGAATATTTGTCTTGTCTTGGTATACAGCATTTGTTGCTACAGTGGACTCAAGATCCTTCTCCACGGAGCAGCTCTCACCTGCAGCAATCAAATGAAATTCAGAGTTTTACATTAACTTACAATCAACAGATGAGATGATATTAGCCATTTACCCAGTTATGTACATAAGGCAGTAAGGTCCAGAGAACAAGCTTTATGTAATTCATGGCATTTTATTCACTACCTTGTTATAAAGAAAAATGTACTAAACAATCATCAAAGCAGAAATCAGGATGAAGTTTTCCTTCAAGATAGAAAGAAGCAAGTAACAGATCTCAACGGCCAATTACAAGGACTTGTTCACCAAAATCTGTATTGTCCAGAAATGGCTTGTTATGGGAAAAATGTCCAGTGAGAGAAAATGCTCTCTCCTCTCTATAGAACCAACCTAGTCTCCCCACCACCCTTGTTCATTCATTCCTCTCTCCTCCCATCTCTTTCTTCTCTCTCTCTTCTCCTCTCATCCCTCCCTTCCGCCTCTCCACCGGCATGTCATCTCCTTCTTCTCCCTTCTCACTTCTCTTTCCTCTTCTACTTTTACCTCATTTTGTTTCTCTTGCCCTATCTCTCTAGCCCGTCTTCTGCCGACCCTTTTTCTCTTCTCCTCTTGCCCTTCCTCTCCTCTTTCCTCTGTTCATGTTCACTCCTCCTCCCTTCTATCTTTTCGCCCCTTTTCTCCTTTTCCTCTTGTTTTCTTTTGCCATAGATCTGTCGTCTGTCTTTTCCTATCTACCTCGGTCTTCATGTTATCTTGTTGGGACCTTGTATCTTCTGTTGCTTCCTCATGAAGACATTTGTGAGAAGAAATAGGAAGATTTCTTTGCTGAGCTGGCTTCGAAAGCACTTCGGGTGCCCCTTCTCCATGTCGTACCAGAAAAAGAAGATGAAGAAGAAGAAGAGCGGGTCTTCCTCGGCCGCTTCTAGTAGTTTGTCTGCCAGGGCTATCAAGAAGAAAATGGTCTTTGGGGTCAAATCTGTTGATTCTGTGTAATATGGGAAAAAAGAGCTTTCTAAAGATCCTTCTCCTGGTGTTTCTTCCTTCCCTGAGGTTCAAAATCTGGTTGGGTTTGTGGACAATGTGAGGGAAAATCAAGGCTCCTTGAGTGACTCGACCCTTAAAGAGATGGTGAATGTGGCAGAAGAGGTGGAAAAAAGCACTTTACCCAATAAGCATGTGGACTCCAACCCTGAGCATTGTGCTGTGGTTACTGAAAACCACAAAAAGAAAAGCCTTCCTGTATCCTATGCAAAAGCAGCAGGTCCTTGACTTTCTAGGTCTCTTCCTAACAAGATTGATGAAGCCCTTAAGTTCTACTCACCATTTTGATAAGGAGGGAGGATTGTAGTCAAGCCACCTAGTGCAGTGTCTGAGGTGGGAGAACAGATATGGAGGAATATGTTAGTAGGTTATTTTCTGGGTAGGAGTCTCGCTTTTCCTCTTGTTCAGAAGATTGCTAAAGCAGCTTGGGGGAGAGATGGATTACTAGAAGTCCTTACTAACGGTTGTGGATTCTATTTCTTTAAGTTTCTGGATGAAAGTTCGCTTTTGAATGTCCTCCAACAGCCATGGTTATTTGCCAACAAGTTGATAGTTCTTGAACAATGGCATGTTGGCATGTCATCATCCAAGGTATGGCCAAGGAAAATGCCTATATGGATTAAACTCTGGGGTATACCAATGAAATTTTTACATAAAGAGGGAGTTAGTTATGCCACAAGTGCCATTGGTAAACCACTTCAGGTGGATTTAGTTACTGCCACTAATGAGAGGGTGAAATATGCATGTGCTGCAGTTGAGCTGGCTGCTGATGGTGATTATCCTCAATGTTTTGAGATGTAGTGCAGGGATGGTTCTAGGCATCGTGTTGATGTAGAGTATCAAGCTCTTCCTCCTTGTTGTGACCATTGCAAAGTGTTTGGTCATAATAACAGTAAATGCCCTTATGCACAGAACCTTGAAAAGACAGTGGAGAAGGAGGCTGTTAGAAATAATCCTTGTGCTGAAGAAACTGTTACTGATCTTATTCCTGGGAAAAATGCATGTGAAGTCATTGAGAAGCTCCATGCCTAAAGATCCGGTTACCCTTGATAAAGGAAAATCAATCAGATCAACTATAGAAGGTACTTTTGCAGGCCCTTCTACTAGTTCCCTTGAGGTTCCCTCCTCCTCACCAGCTAGTGTTGGGATGGAGAATGTTCAGGAAGATTCTGGCTATCTTGGTGACCTGTCTAATAGTTGTACAGCAGGCTCAGATTTCTCTACTCCGTCTTTTGTTGAAGATTCTTTACAGTATAGTTCACCTGAGGACAATAGTATTGAGAATTCAGCTAGCCATGAGCAAATCTCTCCTTTTCTGGAAGGGTCGGCAGCAACTATTAAGGTGGCGGAACAAAAGAAGAAGAAGTCCAAGAAAAAATGAGACAGAGATAAAGCTAGAGCTGCCTCTGGCTCTCCTTTAGCTTGAGTTTGTTTGTGGAGAATCCTTGCTTTGTAAATATTTTTTCTTATGTTAGCTTCTTGAAACATTAGAGGGTTGATTGACCCACAAAGAAGTAGAGAAGTAAATAGTTTTTGTAGTGCCAATAATCTTTCACTGATTGGTCATTTGGAGAGGAAGGTTAGGAGCCAAAATTTCCAGATTGTGAGGAATCACATTCTACCTAACTGGAATATTGTTGCCCCTGTTATGAAACGTATTTGGATTGCATGGAAGCCCCACATTTGGGAAGTGCAAGTTGTGGAATCAACCAACCAGTTGGTACACCGTTCATGCACTCTTATTAATGAAGGGATTTCTTTTGTGGCTACTTTCGTGTATGCTGAGAATATGGAAACTGGTTGTGAGAATTTATGGAATGATTTCATGAGGGTGGAGCTAGCTGTTATTGGAGATTTCAATGAGGGCAGAAGCATAGAGGATAAAGTGGGAGGCCCTATGGCTTTGTGAAGAGGTCAAAAAGATTTAATGAGGTGTGTCATTGCCTAGAAGTTGAAGAGCCAAGGACAACTGGCACAATGTTCACATGGACCAACCGGAGTTCATCTAATCCTATTTTGCATCAGCTGGACAGAGTGCTTATAAATTGTATGTGGATGGATACTTTTCAACATTCAGAGATTCAAGTTCTTGGTCTTGGTTCTTGAGACCATTGCCCGCTTATCTTGAGGCTTAATTTAGCTCAATCTTCCTTGAGAAAGTCTTATTTTATTTTTAGAAGGAGAATCCCTCTTTCAAGCAGTTGGTGGCAAAAGCTTCGAGCGGTGAGGTTGAGGGCTCCCCTTTATTCAAAGTCTCAAAAAGATTCAAGCTTCTCAAAGTTTTGCTTAAGAATATGAATAAATCCCATTACTCCAAGATTGATGAGAGATTTCGTATGGCCAGAAAGGAACTTCTAACAGTCCAGGGTTTTGATAGAGCCAACCCCAGTGTAGCAGATTGGGACAAAGAGAAGGCCAAATTCTCTTATTACTATTGTCTTAGTGCTTTGGAAGAATACTTGTGGAGACAAAAAGCTCGACCTACTTGGCTTAAACTTGGTGATAGGAACAGTAAGTTCTTTTTCAATACTGTGAAGCAAAGACAATATAAAAATAATTTCAGCTCCATCATAAATGATTAGGGGCAAAGGGTTACTTCAGTTGAAGAAATTAAGTCCATGGCTGTACATTATTTCCAGACTCTCCTACTGGATCAGTCTACGCCTAGGGTGGTGACTAATAGATTCGACGCCCTCATAGGGTTACAAGTTTCTGTTGCAGATTTTGAAACCTTGATCAGGCCTATTTGTAATGAAGAAATTAATTACTCTTTTTGGTCTTTAGCCAAAGACAAAGCTCCAGGCCCGAATATATATGGAGCAAATTTCTTCAGAGATTCTTGAGAGATTGTAGGAGATGATGTCCGTTTAGATGCTAAGGATTCCTTTGCTTTAAGGAAAAAATTTGAAGGAAGTGAACTCAGCTTATATCTCGTTGGTCCCTAAAAAGGACAACACAGCCTCTTTCTCTGATTTCAGACCTATTTCTTATTGTAATACCATATATAAGTTCATATCAAAAATCATTGTAGAGCATCTAAGAGGTATCTTGCTATTGCTAATCAGTAAAAAACAAATGGCCTTCATTGGAGAAAGGAGAATTGTGAAGAACATCCTCATTGTCCATGAGCTTTTAAGGAGATACCACTCAAATAACAAAGGTAAAAGATGTGCAGTTAAGGTGGATCTCATAAAAGCTTATGATAATGTTAGCTGGAACAAGTGTTGGAAGTTTTTGGCTTTCCTCACATCTTTATCAAGTGGATTATGGCATGCGTCTTCACAGCCATGTTCTTTGTAAATATCAATGGTAAACTAGTTGGGTATTTTTCTGCTTCCAAGGGACAAAGACAAGGAGATCTTATCTCTCCTAACCTTTTTATGCTTGTTATGGAAGTTCTTACTAGAATTTTGAAGGAGAAGGCTCAAAGGGACAAGTTTCAATTGCATTGGAAATGCAACAGAGAAAAACTAGCCCATTTATGTTTTGCAGATGATATCATGATTTTTGCCAAAGGAGACCTGTCTAACTCGAAACTCATGCGTGATTGTTTAGTGGAATTCTATGAACTAGCAGAATTACAAGCAAACCTTAGGAAGAGTCACATTTTTTTTAGCGGTGTGGATCTAAATGTCAGACAACAAATCTTGAACTGCCTTGGTTTTGAAGAGGGTGTTTTACCCATCCATTACCTGGGAATTCCACTTTCTTCTTCTAGCATCTCCAAAATTGATTGTCAGGGTTTGGTAGCAAAATGCACAAACAGGATTAATCTATGGACTTCCAAAAGCCTATCTTATGCGGGTCACCTACAGTTGATTCAGAGTATCCTCTCTTCCTCGCAGGTTTATTGGTCCTCTATCTTTGTTCGTCCAACATATGTTCTAAATAAGCTTGAAAGAAAGCTAGAAAGGTTCTTTTAGAATGGGAATAAAGAGACTAAGGCAAAAGCCAAAGTAAAGTGGAAGGATGTTCATCAACCTAAGAAAGAGAGGGGTTTGGGAGTTGTCGACATTAAAGTCTGGAATAAATCTGCTCGATTGAAGCACATTTGGAATTTATGTATGGATGAAGGGTCAACTGCATGGCCAAGTTGGGTGAAAAACAAGATTTAAGAGGTCGGAACTTTTGGCACATTAAAATTCCCAATGATGCCTCTTGAGCTTGGAGGAAAATCTTACATAGTAAATCTCTTGCAAGACAGCTTCTCGAGTGGCAGATTGATGATGTTTCCTTAATATCGTTTTGGTTTGATAGTTGGCACCCGCAAGGCCCTTTGATTGATTGATTGATTGGGTTATTCAACGAGTACTTGGTTGGGATACTCCAAAGATACGGTTTTAGGTACTTTTATTAAGGTGATTGCAGATGGCCTAGTGGAGGAAGATGGCAGGCCATTATTCAAATTCTGGGAGATGTTAGGCCTGTTTTGCATTCTAAGGACCAGTTAATTTGGAAAAATGATCACAACGGAAGGTTATACATAAAATCTGCTTGCATGTTGGCTAGAGACAGAGGGCAAACAGTTAGTTGGCACTCTGGTGTGGAACAAAGATAGAGCACCTAGGCAATCTATTATCCCTTGGCTGGTGGTGCAGCAGAAGCTTCTTACGCTTGATAAATTGCAATGCTGGGGTGTTGTGGATAAAAACTGTTGTTTCTTATGTCGTGAAAAGGAAGAATGTCACAATCATCTCTTTTTGGATTGCCCTTTTGCTAGGAATATATGGAAGAAGGTTGAATACTCTATTGGTTGGCATTGTTGTAAGCCTTCAAGCTTCTCAAACATTGATGAATTTTTGGGTTCTCCTCTGTTTAGTCTGCTCTCTACCATCCACAAGAAATCTTTTGCAGCTGGATGCTACTTCTCGTGAAAAGAAAGAAATAGAAGACATGCTGGAGAATAAGATTTATCTATTGATATCATTTTTTAGTTTATTTTAAGTTGCATTTGCTAAATTTCCAAAAGCACTTTAGTGTTGAATAGCTATGTATTCGAACTAAGTACCCTTTTGTTTTAGATACTTAGTTCGGCTGTACAAGTATCTTAGTGTGCTCTTTGATGTACTCTTACACAAAAAAAAAGTAACAGATCTCAGTATATTCAAGCAGCAGATTCCAAAGACTTGTAAAGTAAGGATTATCAAATAAAGCAGACTAGGAAACTAGGATGCATAAATAGCAAATAGATTCCTCAAAGCTTACAATAACTTCTAAGGGTGCTGTTGCATAGACAGGGTTCAAATGACACCCCGATATCTTTTTAACATGATAAAGAGCTTAAGACTTTTTTTTTCCTCATGGTAATTGAGCTTAAAACAGTTACCCACAGCAGCTTAAGTCAAAAGCATAACATCCAAAAAGAAGGCCAAAATCAGGTAAGCCATCTCATGCCGTGTCAATCAAGAATCAATAAATGGAACAGAACATAACAACCTGTAAGAATTGCTTGATCGACACGTAATTGATCGCTTAGCATCTCTACCATTCTCATGTCAGCTGGAATTTTGCATCCCACTGTAAAATTGATGAGAAAAAAAAGCCAAACTACCTCCTATGAGACTTCACTGTGCCTTTTTGCTACTGAAAAAGTTTAGGAACTTCGTCAATATATTCACCAACTGACCACAGACTTCTACAATATCCCCTGGAACAAGGTCAGATGCTGGAAGAATAGAGAAGCACCCTGAGGAAGATATTTTAGGGGGAAGAAAAAAATTCAGTGCTATGAACAATTCGTGAAGCATTTATGGAACACACAACACATATGGACACGTAAAACAAAATATAACATCAGCACTATAGAGCAAAGAAGCATGATAAATCACTAGATCTAAATCAGTAAGCTATACTTTTATCATCATTAATTCAGGAAAGAGCTAAGACATGGGAAAGTTAGAAGAAAAGCTATAAAGGCCATTTTCAAAAAGAGAGAAACATATTCATACAGAGAAGGTGCTCTGAAAACAATAAGGTCACATATAAATGTTCTCGCAGATATTTCACTTGATTGATGCTTCCGGATTAAAATTACATTTTCTGTAGTATCTGCAAAAATTAGCACTATATAAAAAGGGTCATTTAGCCTCTTATACTCTCAAATATCAGATAACTCCAACGAAGCTCATACTGACTGGTTTATAACAAGAATAGATTTGGAACAAATAAAAGAAAGACTGAATTATCTATAAAATTAGTGAACACAATCAGACTGTACGATTCGATTAAAAATAGCTAAAGGGAGAGATTAATATTATTTTACTCAGCCAAGAAGTAACAACCAGCATATTCTTACAGGCATTTAGATTCAGATACAAGCTTACCATTGCGCAGCACTGTCGCAACATCAGCTTGGTAAGCACGTAGTTCCTAATTCGACAAGGGATAACATTAGAAAAGATCCAAAGAGACTAATAACAAAAGAAATGCAGTAAAGAGTGCAAATAATCACATTGTTAATAACAAAACCAAATGATAGACCAATCTCACAAGAAATAAAATCCACTATAATTCAATAAAAGGCCGCAAAAACAATTTGTTAAGAAGTTCATTATGTTATAACTAACACCATAACCATCTTATCTAAAAGCTTAAACTTATAAATACAATGTCAACTATTATATGTATCATATAACACTCTCTCTCACTTGTGGGTTAGATTTTTAACTAAGACATACAAGTGGACAACTTAATTAGATAGGGGGTTACTAACGATGCAGAGGTTTGAACCCAAAACCTCCCGCTCTGATACTATATTACGATTAGTATGACAACTGTCTTATTTAGAAGTTTAAACTTATAAATACAATGTGGACTATTATATGTATTATATAACACATTAAATCAACAAACTCTGTTTTTTTGCATGCAACAAACTTCCTCAATGTTCTTAACCTCAGTCATTGAGGTGGATAATCTTATTA
The DNA here is from genome assembly GCA_024138015.1 of Lumnitzera littorea. Taxonomy (NCBI): domain Eukaryota; kingdom Viridiplantae; phylum Streptophyta; class Magnoliopsida; order Myrtales; family Combretaceae; genus Lumnitzera; species Lumnitzera littorea. The sequence goes on along the minus strand of JAMXBB010000001.1, from coordinate 137,347,813 downwards.
CCAGCCATCTTGATTCAAAGCAGAAAAATTAGAAAAGGCAGAAGTAAGGAGAACCGTGATAAAACTATGATTGGGGAGAAAACAAGATATGCCACTGCGTACATACATTTCTTTAAATGATCTGCTGTTTACAAACATGCAATGAGATATGCAACTCTTACAATAAAAAACCTACATCATGAGATAGATCATGTACACACAGAAAAACATGGGAATCCGGAAGGTTTATTTTGTAACCTGTAATAATTTTGCTTTTATCCTATTACTAAAAGAGTAAGGATGATTACAATAGATCCTTTTCCTATAAGCACCTTCAACTCCTTATTACTCAGTAGTTTCTTCGCATCCCTAATCATTCAGAAATGGTACAAGAAATTACTATCCAATGCCTTACTATTCACACCCTGCCTTAACCAGTCCTGCCAAGTTGATAGGTCCTAAGTACCTGCCTATGTCATAGAAATACCCATAAGTCCACTGACCTATCTCGATATTCAGAAGCATAGAACCAAATAAGTGAAATTGATCTAATGTCCCCTGTTTTATGCCCGATTGATCCACTGTTTCCTTTTTCTTTTTACAACAATAAACACTGTGTTGCAAGATCAAAGTCTCTTCTCCCATTTGGTCCCAAAAATAGCCACTTCTCCTAAGATTATTTGCAGTTTGGGGAATGTTCTCCCAGAAGCCTTTTGCATTAAACACAGGGTTTGATGCAACATAAAAAGCAGTTTAGTTATCACACCACAATTTTACTGATTAAAACTTTTAGCTCAATCTCGATCAATAACTGATATATCCGCAATACTTCACATGTAGACTAAGCCATAGCTTTATACTTTGACTTTGCATTAGATCTTGACACAACATCTTGTTTCTTGCTCTTCCATGAAATCAAATTTCCTTCAAAGAAAACACAATAACCAGTGATTGATTTCCAATCAACCTTAAATTCAACCCAATCTGCATCTAAAAAACATTTTATACGAAAGTGACCATAATTCTTATACAATATACCTCGTCCAAAAATACCCTTCAAATAACATAAGATATGTTCCAATGTAGCCTAGTGATGAATTGTTGGAGATTTACAACACTAAAAAAATATACAATATTGGGACGAGTTATTATGAGATAGTTCAACTTTCCTACCAACCTCCTATACCTTTCAAGATTATCAAATAAATTTTCACCCTTAGTGAGTTGTTTGTTAGGTGGCAATGGAGTATTACACGGTTTTGCACCTAGCTTCCCCCATCTCTTTGAGCAAATCAATTACATATTTCCTTTGAGATAAGACAACACCTTTCTCACTCATCATCACTTTTAACTTTAAAAAATACTTCAAAGGCCTCGAAACCTTTGTGTGGAATTGGCTCTAAAGAAAGGTTTTCAAAGAGTATATTCCCATATGATTACTTCAAGTAATAATGATATCATCTACATATACAACAAAAAGGATAATACTAGACAAAGAAAGTTTATAAAACACCAAATTATCAAACTTATTCTTGGTCATACTAAACCTTTCAATCACCTGACAAAACTTACTAAATCAAGCTTAAGGACTCTCCTTCAAACCATATAATGATTTCAAAATACAACAAACTTTCCTATTCTCCCCCTAAGCAACAAACCCAAGTGATTCCTCCATATAGACTTCTTCCTGTAAATCACCATGTAAAAATGCATTGTTGATATCTAACTAATGCAATGGCCAATTTTTAGTAGTTGCCATCGATAAAAACAAACAAACAGATGTCAATTTAGCAATAGGTGAGAAAGTATCAAAATAATCTGCACCATAGGTTTAAGCATAACCCCTAGCAACAAAATGAGCTTTAAGTTGAGCTACAGATCTATCATGATTAACTTTAACAGCAAACACCCATTTACATTCGACAACCTTTTTTGCTATGGGTAAACTTACCAATTCTCAAGTATCATTAGCATCTAAAGTATTCATCTCCTCTATTATTGTTGCATGCTAATCAGGATGAGATAAGGCCTTATGAAAAATTTTAGGAATGGATATCATATCAAGGGAGGCAACAAAAGAATATGAAGAAATAGATAACTGATCATATTACACAAATAATGAAATAAGATAAATAAACTGTCATTTACCTTTACGAAATGCAATCAGTAGATCAAAATCATTATCAAGTAGATCCAATGTCAAATAAGAAGCCAGTGAAGGACATGTCATGGGAAGATTCTAACGTCTGCTATACACATAGCAAATTAGTGAAAGAGGTAGTGGTAGTGGAGGCGATAGTGCTAGAGGTGATGGTATTGTTGTACATATAACATTGGGTAACTGATAGACAATGTGATAAACCAATAAATCATCACTCTCTCCCTTACTATCAGCGGATTCAAAAGAAGCAAAAAAGAAGGGACAATGCTCCATAAAGATGACATAAGCAGACATATGGAATTTGTTAAGACCAAAATAGTAACACGGATACCCTTTTTGTAGCTGAGAATATCCCAAGAAAATGCATTTTATAGATTTAGGATCTAACTTGGTGACATTAGAGCAAACATCTCGAACAAAGCATGTGCTACCAAATACGCGAGGTTGGATAGGAAAAAAAAGGTTTTGTAGAAAAAAGTATACTATAAAGAACCCTACCTTAAAGAACTGATGAAAGTATATGGTTAATGAGAAAACAGGCTGTTAAAACAACTTCTGCCCAAAAGTATTCAGAAACATGTGTTGGAAATAAGAATGCCTTGGCTATCTCAAAAAGATGTCTATTTTTATTTTCAACTACACCATTCTGAAACAATGTATCAACACACGAAGTCTGATGAACAATGCCTTGTTTAGTCATGAAAGTTTTAAATGCCTCAAATAAATATTCTTTGGCATTGTCACTTCTCAAAATTCGTACAGGAGCATTGTTAAACTAAGTTTGAATTTCAACACAAAAGGCAGTAAAGTAAGAAAACAACTCAAAATGATTTTTCACCAAATAAAGCCAATTCATTCTAGAAAAATTATCAACAAACATAATAAAATAATGAAATCCAAATTTAGACGTAACTGGACAAAGACCCCATACATCAAAATGCACTAACTCAAAAGGAGCACTTACTCTTTTATCAACATGAGAAGTATAGGCCTAACAATGGTGTTTTGCAAACTAACATAATTCACATTCTAAAGACAACACACTCTAGAACTGAAGACATAATTTTTTTAAGGCACAAAGAAAAGTATGTCTCAATAGACAATAAGCTTCAAAAAGAGTTAAAAGTACATAAGCTAACAAAGACTTGGGCACACTTACTGGGGAATCCAGTATATGAAGAACTCCTAAAACACGTCGTTTACCTATAATCTTCTTCGTCGTAAGATTTTGAAACAGATAATAATCGAGAAAGAATAATACACAACAATTTAGAGCACGGTAAAATTGCTAACGAATATCGGATTAAAAGAAAAATCAGGTAAACTCAGGACTAATGATAAAAAAAGTGATGAAGTAAGATGAACAAAACCAGACCCCAAAATAGATGATGTGAAACCATCTGCTAAAGTCACTAGAAAAGAAAAGGCGTTTAGGTTATAAGTTGTCAAAAGATTAGGATTACCCATTATATAATCAGTAGCAACCGAATCAATGACCCATTGCGAAAAGAAGGAAACATGGCACTTAGTTAGATTACATGACCTAGTAATTGCAGTAATAAAGTAAGCTAAATTCTTCAAAGCTTCCTGGTACTAAAGGAATTTAGCAAATTCTTCTACAGATACAGTAATTTTCTATTCTTTTCCCATGGATACTCAAAGTCTCACACCCAAGAAACCCTAAACCTGGCCCAAACTTCAGAACAAATATTTACCCAACACTAAAACTTCAAACAAATACTTACATATCAAAAAACAAGACCACAAAGAAGGCAACATCAAGAAGAAGTGGTTAGCAAATGCCTAACCTTGCTACAAGACCAAAAGCCTCAATCTCAATCTACACAAAGGAACCACAAGACCTAAAGGAAACAAATGATCCCTATTTTCATGAAAGTCAACACCTCCGAAGAGATAATGACAAAAACAACCACACAAATGCATTGTGTGGAACCAAATGAGACAAGTGACACCGATCGGAGGGATTTTTGACATCCCACACACCGACACTTGAAGCAAGGGACAAGACTTGTGGCATTACGTATAGCTCACACTGTACATTTGGCCACTAAACTTTTCAACTCCACCAATTGGTAGATGATGCTTCCTCCTACATGGGCTGTGTTGATAAGGAATGAAGTTGAAAAAAGGATCTAAATTTACTAGAAATTTCCGTGAAATTTGGAATTACCACAAAAGATTCCTCAAAACCTACAAAATTGTGGCTCTAATACAATGTAGCAAATATAATATAAGTGTGTATTGATCTATATTATGTACATACAATGAGAGATATATATAGATAATTGGTTCCTACCAACCCTTACCTAATACTACATTAATTACACTATCTAGTAAATATAATATTATTTAAATGCTTATTCTTATTTTATAACACACCTACTAGCATGCAAATCATTGGGAAGAGCTCTTATCCAGTAATTCCAGTACATTTAAGCTCTTTCATAGGAGAATGAAATCACCAAACATACCAATAAAGTACAATTTTTCTAACCTATTTTGCTATATATGTCCCCATTGTCCAATTGCTCTCTTACTTCTCCCTCCATTAATCCAAAACTAGTGAGAGCAAATAAAGAAAGCATTCTTTCTTCTTTTGTCCAGAAAATCCACAATTCAGTTTCCAATCCATAAGAAAAAATAATCCTTCTGACAATATTGTTCTCTTGCCCATTCCAGTACTCAGAAATTCAAGGAGAGTTGATCCTTGGGCAGATGATCATCTCATTTACTGCCTTCCCAAAAAAACACACCATGAATTAGGATATTTCATCCATAAAACTCCTTATGAAAAAATTGTAGATTCAAGAACCAACTTCCAAGGGAGTACCCAAGCTCGGAGACAAAGCTTGTCTCACCCATCATCTCGGATCACTCCCTTGGAATTGTAGTTTTGGATCTTGCTGCACCGTTACGCAAGTCTCCTTTTAAATTCTTTGGCTTTTGGAGTGAAGATGAACTCTTTCTGCCTTTTGGCAAGCACAGTATGGAATTCTAAAGTAGATAGCACAACACAATTCGTCAATTCCAAGAGATAGTCAAGCTGAAATTAATCAAAAGGGAATTAAAAACATTGAATTCCAACTAGTACTCTGATTTACAATCTAGAGTTGCTTTGGCAAGAGACAATTTGAAAGCCATACAAGCACAGATAGCAAAAGGAGATGTCTCTCTAGTTTCTCAAGAAAAATCTGCTTAATCCATATATAATCTTCTAAGAGAAGCAGATGAAATTTTTTTTAAGCAGAAATCGAGAATAAAGTGGCTCAAAGTAGGATAAAAACACCTGTTTCTTCCACATGTCCTTGAAGCAAAGATACAACCATAATACCATTCATTCTTTAGTCAAAGAGGATAGCTCTGAAGCTGGGGCCAGTGTGCAAGTTCAACATGAGGCAATGAATTTTTTCACAAATTTATTTCATGAGCAGACTCCTAACCCTCCTAACATAGCTAAAGTTGAAGAGCTTATCACATGGAAGTTAAAGGAAGAATGAACAAATTCTCTGAATGCCCCTCTCAATGATGAGATAAAGGAAATTCTCCTTTCCCAACCTAATGGGAAAGCCCTAGGGCCAAATAGGTTCTTAGCAAACTTTTTTAAGGTTGCATAGCTTATCATAGGAAAGGATTTAATTTTTGCAGTCAAGGAGTTCTTAATATCAGGTTCCCTTCTTAGAGAAATTAACAACACTATTATCTCCCTTGTTCCCAAAGTTGCAAATCCCTTGAATACGAGACTTTAGCCCTATCACCTATTGTAATATGTTGTACAGAGCAATCTTGAAGGTTTTGGCAACAAGGTTGAAGAACCATTGAACTTTCTTTCCTTCACTAACCCGAATAAACCGCCCTTGCCTTGTCATTTGTGCTAGGAAGAAGAATAACTGACATTATCTTCATAACACAAGAACTTGTCCGTGGCTATCATCTTGAGAGGGACTCTCCCAAGTGCACTTTAAAAGTCGACATCATGAAAGTTTATGATACGATAAATTGGAGATTTTTGAAAGAAGTGCTACGTTGCATAAGTTTCCCAACTCTTTTCAAGAAGTTGCTTTCTCAATGCTTCGCTACTCCTAAATTCTCCTTAAATTTTGAATGGAGAACTAATGGGCTTTTTCCCTAGCTCAAGGGGATTGAGACAAGGGGATCTCCAACCGCATTACCTTTTTGTTCTTGGAACGAAAATTCTATCAGCCAAGCTTCAGAAAATGGCAACCTCTTCCTCATTCTCAGATCATTGGCTTTGCAAGGAGAAATGCCTAATGGACCTTTATTTTGTTGATGATTTGCCTTTATTTTTGTAGGGGAGACATTTCTTCAATACAACTGATTGAAGATGTTTTACTAAACTTTAAGACTCTATCAGGTTTCCAAGCTAACAATGGAAAGGGCTTACTCTTCTGCTCTAATGTTAATGACGCAACCAAAGCTTCCACTCTGAGCATACTGGACTTCTAGGAAGGTTCTTTTCCCATGCAGTATCTGGGTGTTGCCCTCATTGCATCAAAGCTAAAGAGATTGTGATGCTCTCGTTGACAAAATCCTGGCATGTGTAAATTTTTGGACTATCAAATGTCTATCTTTCTCTGGCCGATTGCAACTTATTAAATCTGTCTTTTTTGCTATGCAAGTTAAATTGGACATCAATCCTTATTTTATCTAAATCTTTGATCAAGAAGATTGATAGACTCCTTAAAATTTCCTATGGAGTGGCCAGCCTAATATTTCTTTTTGTTGGCCTAATGAACTCCTTAGGAATTTCTAGTTTCATTTTTGTATACTCCCTTTTGTTTTTGTTTGGAGTACTTTGATGTAATCCTTTCCCGCCCTAGCATTTGTTCTTTTTCTTATATCAATGAATGCATTCACTTACCAAAGAGAGAAAAAAAAAAAAGAACCAATTGCCAAATATATTTTCATGGATATTCCATCCTCTTCCCTCAATCTCACAAGGATGTATATAATAAGACATTCATTTAGAAACATTTTCTCACTTGTATCAAGGTGATTTAAATATGTTTTCTATTTAAACCTATGTTGCTTAGTACTCCAAGAATTTCCATGATTCCTTTTATTCTTTTCTAGTAATTATGAATACTCATCTTAATTGGAAACAAGTGGATTGAGTACAAAAGGAAAACCAATTGTATAAAGCACAATTTTTGCTGCTCTTTTGCCTCCCCACCCTCAAAAATGTTAATGAGATTTCTACAGAAATTCATAAGCCAGCTTCATGTCACTCTTTTTTGTCATGATATGGCATATGAGTTAGGAAATCTCTTTTCCATAGGTATTACTGTATTATCAGTCCTGGCTGATTGATCCTCTTTTCCCACTTTAAAATGGGTTTGTGGCTTGGGATCTCACCTTACTACACTATAATATAGATTCATCTGCATCCCTGGCTTGAAAAGGGGAAGCTAACTAGTTATTGTCAATTTCCTCATTCTACATTCCACTTACAAGCAACCAATCCTTCAACTTCCTAGGGACCATTGTAACACATCAATACTTGAAAAACTTGGAAGGCTGCTGACAAAACACTTACTATTGCTTTTGATTACTATCAAACATCATTTTCACATGACATTGAGCAACATGGCCACTCCTGCCTTCCCAAAAGCAAAAGATAAAGGTAAATTGAGCGGTGGGAAAAGAAAAAGAAAAAGATATGACAGAACAAAGGGCATCAGCCCAATTGAGGTGTTCAATTGAATAATTGATTAGATTTATATCAGCATAATCTATAAAACATGAAGAATAACTCCTTAAGTTACCTCAAGCGCCTTCTCCGCATTTGTTTCTGTGATAACTCCTACTGCTGCATTGGCAGCTAATATCATCAAAATCACCTGCATGTGTCATTACATCAATGCAATCAATGTTGGCTTCTGCATATATACTGCCACCGAACATCTAGATTACACAAGTGATGCAAATACAATCCTGTGTAGCTAGCCTAGCATGAATATCATACACAGAATGACACCCAAAGAGTTCCTCCCTTGGAAGAGCAACCAGACAGGTAATTAATTAAATTTTTACTTGGATAATCATAATTAATTAAATATTGCTAAAGAGTCAGATGAGAAAATCTCCTATCCCCAACCCATCAAGGTATAATAGCAGAACTATAAGTGATACCGCAAGATGTAATCATAAACCAACTACTCACAGAAGGCTCCAAGAATGCAGTTAGTCCTGTCTCTCCATTGATCAAAGCCAAAACAAAAGATACAAGTGCAGCTGCAATCAATATCTTTACCAACAAATCATCGAACTGTTTCAAAACCAATCTCCAAAAGGAAGTCCCTATATTTAAATGAAAAGGAAACAAGGCTTTGCCATCAAAAACAAGGCTGAGTAATTAAAAAGGTGCAGATGTCACATTCAAGAAATGCTCACTATGTGCTGCTAAATGAAAATGAATACTTTTGCAACTAAAGAAAATATTTTGAAACTTAAAACATTTAAGATGATTTACCCTTTAACCTTACATTAACCAAACTTCACCAACATAGATAATTATGCAAAAACCAAACATAGAATGACATGGTGGAGAAGCAAATGAAAGCAACAGGACTTCTTTTGCCGTCTAACTGAATTCACTTCCATGACCTTAGATGGAGAAAGCTATTCTAGAACTAATCATCAATGTCTTGGATTACATGTTCGAGTCCATGCTTATATTTTTGGTAAGGTCAGATTGTCTTTTTTTTTTTTCCATTAATAAAAAGTAACGATACAAGGAAAAGGGAAGGATCCCACCCAAGCCTTGAAAAAACAATTAGTAGCACCTTATAGGATAAGAACAAAAACTAGAAGTTACTAGAGCAAAAAGCAACTAAACAATCAGTAGCACCTTCTAGGGTAATGTAAGAACAAAAGCTATAAGTCACTAGAGCAAAAAGCAACTAGAGAACACGACAAGCAAACTCTCTAGGTCCTAACATGTTATCTACCCTTCTTCTTCATCTTCTTCTTGACGCAAGCAGCTCAAGAACATATTTTTACGATATGCCAAATCAAAGAAAAGAGAAGCAATGATGTCATCGAGGAAGTTAGCCAAAGTCATGTCAATAGAGGAGTTTGACACAATAGTACCATTGGAACTCAAGGCCTCACTTTCGATCTAGCCTCCATCACCTACCACAACAATGGCATTCTCAATGGCTCTCACTTTTTCCTGGGTCTTACTCAACAAGTTAGAATTTTCATTTGTAAAAGGAGAAACCTAAGCAATCTTGTTACATATAGAGTTAAACCAAACACACCGTATTCATTGGCACTTTTGGGAGTCAAGGATCAACTTGTGATGGGCCATCTTCCTTCAAAGTACAAGAATTCACGTCAAGACCAAATATCTTATAGCGCAAGCAACTAAGGATCTTTCACTAATATTCAACTTTAAGGGGCACCTTTCTACCATCAACCAAGCAAACCAAGATTGAGTCTACAAAATCACTCTTGGCTTACATCTCAAAACAAGTCAACGATCAATGGTTTACCAAGTCTCCTCATGACATGGCCAATGCTTCGTTTATGGAGAAACTCCATTGGTAAATTCCCAAGCTTAACCCTTATAGTTAAGAGCTAAGAGCTAAGAGCTTCATTTGCAAAGGACATAGCCATTTCCCAACAACGAAGGATAAGGTAAGGACTAGCAAAGTACCAAGGGGTTTCGAGAACCCACATACTTGCCCATTGTTGCCAAACCTGAAAAGGAAAGTATCTCTCCCATTACTCAAATCCTTGAGCAAACCGAAAAGATCCCATACTACATGAGCAATCTTTTCTACTACTAGGAAAAAAAGTGTTGTACCAAAGAACATGCCAACTATAGTATTTTCCCGTAGACAAGCTCCAAACTCCACCACTTCTTTTGGCAGCATTACAACAAGCTCCTCCTCATCCATGACATGAGGATAATAATGTGAGTTGACGATGTAAATTTAGAAATATAACAATATATATAAGCCTTATCTTCTTATCTCATGACTTTTATATGCACAAAGATTATATGTCATTGAAATTTTAGCATTAGAGTGCATAAGCAAGAAAGTCACATGTGTGAGCATTTGTGTGGGCATGCATGCATGTGGCCAAGCTCACTGAAGAAGGGGGATAGAGAGAGAGAGAGGCATGGCTTACTTTTCTCTTCTGGCAGCACTGCAGACCATCCACAAGACATGCACCCAATATTAAGTAAATCAGAAGAAAGATGATACAAAAGTATAAAGGCAATCACAGTAATGATTTAATTTCACAAAGTTAAAGCATAAGTAAGCAAAGTAACAGTTCCAAATGTAAAAGATAACACAAAAAGGAAAAACAACAAAACTAAACCTCAATACAAAAGGATTAAAAAATAACACATTATTAACTGGAACCTGCTACATTACCATTAAAAAAAAGAGAGAGAGAAAAAAAAAGAAAAAAACAAATAAACAAACTTTCAAATCCATAATTAACATCTTGCTACTAAGAGAAATAGCAAATAGTTCTGCAACCATCGATGAGAGGTGCTCCACACTCTAGGAAGCAATTATATTAAGAGAAAACATACTTCAATAAATTGAAGCCCTATAAAAATAGCCTCCAGATGGTTAAAATGCCCATCTTTCACAATCCAAGTGCAAGTATTTATCATAGAGAATAGTATGTAACAACAAACAGGACCGCATTATTCAGCATATGGGCCTAGAAATGTATGTTACCCCCTATAACTAATGAATTGATCACTGGATAATTCTGAAGCTATCCTGCTATAACTAGAGTATAGTAACATGTAATTAGCAGGACAGTACCTAGCGTTAGCAAGTTACCCGAAGCCAGATACAATCGGAATATAATAAATTCAAGCATATATCTTACATCACAGGACAACCCTCACCCTCAGCCTACATTCAAGTCCCAATTTTCATAACTTTCCCATTGTTTTCCGATTTCCTCCACTTAATTTATTTAATTCAGTATCCATTGAACTATTAACCTAGTAAACAAAATAATTAAAAGTAGATTCATCAAATGCATACCGTTCTTCCCATAGCGCCTTGCATGTCTCACAACCTAACACCACCAATTCAATCCGATTACAGCTATGAAAAGATAATCCGAAAAACGAAAGAAAGAAAAAAGAATCCAATCTTTAACCACTCAAAATCTCGTACCTGAGAATCAGTAAGTCCTTTACTAGGGTCTAGCTGAAAATAATCCAATACCTGAAACACAAAGAATCAGATCATATAACACCATAACCAAGTAATCTGTCCTTGACTTAGAATATAGTGTACATGTTTTCTTACCTCCGAAACGGATCTAGCAAATGCATCCTCCATTAGAGGGAGAGAGAGAGAGAGCGTGGAGTTGTGTGCGATGCGATGGTGTGTTATATATATGATCTTTCTTAAGTTTGTGTGTTGGTTAGATCTAAAAGGAATTTATTATTTTAGCTTATGTTTGGCACGAAGAAATTGAAGCACGTACGTTATGAGTAAGAAACAAGCGACGCTGCATTCGAATAAATCGAGCAGCCAGAAAAGAGAAACTGTGGTATAAATTGTAATTAAAAAAAGCAATTAATTACAAATTATTTTAAGATATTGCTACAAGTTTTTTCTTTTTAATATATATTTTCAGAACTTTTTCATTAAAAGATATTATAGGAAACTAATAGCATGATTAGCTAGTGTAATAGATAGAAAATAAAATAATTATTTCTTGTCAACATTTTAATATTTTTTAGTTGAAAAATAGATAGATTATTTTGATTCCGATGAATTTTTTATTTCTATTCTATTAGAAATAGTTGATATCTAAGAAAACGCGGAATGTAAAGTTCAAATAAAGTAACTATTGTAAGGATGATGAGATAAGGAAAGCTTTCTTTTCCTAACCTAATGGAAACCTTAGGGCTAGATGGGTTCTAAGCAAAATTTTTTTAAGGTTGCATGACCTATCACAGGGAAGAATTTAATTTTGGCAGGGAGTTGTCAACATCGGGTTCTCTTCTTACAGATGTCAACAGCACTATTATCTCCTTGTCCCCAAAGCTGCAAATCCTCCGAATATGTGAGATTTTCGCCCTACCATCTGTTGCAATATCTTATATAAAGTAAGCTTAAAGGTGTTGACACTAAGCCAGAAGAATGTTATTCGGTCTTTGATTGGCAGAGGACAATCATTGTTTGCAAAAAAAATAATTGACAATATCTTCATGGCTAAAGAACTTAACATAGCTATCATCCTATGAGGGGCTCTTTTAGGCGTGCTTTAAAAGCTGACACCAGGAGAGCTTATCGTGATAAATTGGGGACTTTTAAAAGAAGTGTTATGCTTTCTTGATACTTTAGAATTCCTAGATTTTCCTTGAATTGAAATAGAGAATCAATAGACTTTTTCCCAAACTCAATGGGTTTGAGACAAGGAGATTCCTCTCATCCTAGCCAAGTTTTAGAAAATGGTACCCTCTCCCTCGTTCTCATACCATTGGAGTTACAAGGAATGTCTAACACATATTTGTTTTGTTAATTGTGAGGCCGTATTCAATAAATAGGAATCAAATGGATAAATTTAAGATATCATAAAACTAACTTGATTAACTTAAAAAGTTATAAATAAGCCCAAGACATTAATCGAGCAGATTCTATAAACTTGAAATTTAAAAATACAATAAAATATTAAGTATATAGCTAAAATAGTGGAAATTTGTTATATTATTATTATATTATCGATTACACGTAAAGTAAATTCCGAAAATTAATAAACATTTAAAGATATATTATATGAATAATATAGTTCATATTGGACATAAAATAATATATAAAGGAAATGTATATATATCGGGTACGATTATTAAATAAATACATATACCCGTAATTATCGTAAATATTCGAAAATGTATTAATATCACTAAATAAATAAAGGAAAATATAAGAAAATTATTTAAAATTTACCAAAGGCATGTGGAATACTATAGTATGCATGGCAATGAAATGGGAAATGTATGAGGTAGGAGATTAACCTTCTTGATACCTAATCACACCATACACTTGTTAATTAGGATAGAAAAGAAAAAAAAAAATAAAGCAACTCTATGTTGAATTATAAAAATTCCATCTACTATCTAAAACAAAGTTTAAGCATTTACAAGACCAAGAAAAATTTAGATTATGCAAAATATGGAGAGATAGAGTGAAGGAAACAAAATTAGGAAATTTACTGTATAAATCTGAGGTTTTACCTAATCCTAAGGAAAACGATTAACTAAAAGTAAGACCAAGTGATAGCTTAAAAGAGTAGGTGACAATAAGGCCTATTGACACGCCATCCCCTCCCAACATTAGCCGGAGCATCAAATTCTACTAAGTCATTAATTTCACCGATTTTATCAAAAATAGTAAATGTTTACCGAAAAATTAATTTGGTTTTCCTACATATTTTTGCATAAGGAATTTAAATCTTCAATCAGACTTTTAAAATTTTAAGTGTAGATATGAGATCCTTAAGAAAAACATTATGTACACTGAATTTTAAGCAAGTATTTGAAAAACCAATTAGTGTAGTTTCGACTTGAAATTTTGTAACTATACTCTTAAGATATTGAACTTTGATGTTATGTCGTTGGATTTCAGGGAACAATTCGATTTCATCAAACAAGACGAAGGATGGTGTTTTCCAAAAGAGTTTTAATAATCCTTTATAAAACTATAATATGACCTATGATTGTTTCCCTACAACAGCTTGAAGTGATTATCATGAGTTAAGAAATGATGAGTCTTAAATGAAAAGTTAGTAATTGGTGAGCTTTAAGTTAAATCTCTAAGTTATCATATTAGTGTAAGTAAGTAGTTAGTATAATGGAAATTGGTGTATATAATTGAGATTCTTAGTTAGTATTTACTGATACTATAGAGTTTGGAATCCTAGATATGCAGGGTAAGTCAGCGTATGTGATAAATAGTAAGATGTAATAATGGCCATAGTCAGAAATTATGTCAAAAGGTAAATCAGAATGTACTTTAGTAGTAAATAATTTGACTATGCTAAAAGTGGGCTTTAAGTCAGAAAGTAGTTGATATTAGAACTTCATAACTATTTTGAAGTTGGAATGTAAGACAGAAATTTCTTAGGTACATATCTACTTTATGATATTAAGTCAGAACCTCAATCAGAAACTACTTATATCAAGTCAATTAAAATTAAATAAATAACTAAAGAACCTACTTATATCGTAATGTAAACATACTTAATAATGAAAATAAGTTTTTACTTCATATTTAGATTTAAAACTGAAGTTATGTATTACTTTTTATGAATTATTAATAAAGACTACAAATGAGACGTATAAGAGCACTTGAAATTATATCTAGGTAAGTCAAGATCAATGCTTTATAGCATGTTGAAGTATCGTATTAGGATACTTGGAGAACTAAGAGTGCTTGTCCATGGTTATAACTAAATTGTTTATGCATATGTTATGTGTATACTTGTGATACTAATTGATAATTGGGAGTTGAACTCCGAATGCTATTTTCTTCTTGAATATATCATGTCTAACGTGTATGAACTTAGTTGTTCACCTTATAATCTAGACTAATCTTAAGTCAACTAAAGATCAAACTTGACATTTACAAAAACCTAGTAGAGATAATGATTAGGTCATCGAACTAAATACTGACACTTCAATGAGGACAATAGAAATTGTTTTTTTTTTTATTTTTGTTTCACCCTTAGTCGAACTAAGTGATAAAAAAAGGAGTCACAGTAAGGTTAGGAACCGTGATTCGAATGCTGTTTAGGGAGAAAAGTATTCTCTATTGCATAAGTCTATATTTAGTCCAATAATATTGCATTGAAACTCCTCAAAATTCAGCTTAGATTAGATGAAATTTCTTTGACATCACAATGGACTGCCTAAACATTGTGTGATGATCTATCATTTGTTTATTGCATTTACATTTAAATAATAATTGAACAACCATGTTTATTAATATACTCTTACGACTTCATCCCTTCTTACTAAGCTAATGAGCTCACATCCTAATAGATTATTTTGCAAGTGTGAAGTAGTACTTAAAGATGCCTCGTTACAATTATCCACAAGTTAGTTTTGATGGAGTAGGGAGTAACGAGTTGAAGTCTAAGGGATGGACCAATGCTCATGTTGTTTTTTATTTTCTTTTGTGGGAAGATTATAAGGTTTTCCTAAAAGGCCTAATAGTCTTTGTTGACTAGCCGATATATCTATAATATGCAGTGCAATCCACCTGTGGAGATGTACATATCAATGTGAAGATATTTTGTAAAATGTTACTCTATAGGTTTTATTTATGTAGGTGGCTATCTGACTGTTTCAAAGCTGATTGAGTCATCAATTGCCTTATGCAGACTGTACCTATATTAGTAGCTAAGGTAGCTAGCTTCTAGTTTAAGTTGATTTACACGAAGAAACTATTACGATTTCTTGATTTTAGGGCATGACACTAATGGTTTGCTTTTGTTTTTATAAGAGAGACATTTCTTCAATACAACTGACTAATGATGTTTTACTAAGCTTTAAGGCTCTATTAAGTCTCCAAGCTAACTGTGGAAAAATCTTAGTTTTACTTTAATATTGATGGTGAAACCATAGCTTTCATCTGAAGCATATTAGACTTCCAAGAAGGTTCTTTGCCCATGCACTATCTAGGTGTTCCCCTTATCACATCAACGCTAAAGAGAAAGGATTGTGACACTCTTGCTAACAAAATCCTAATACATGTAAATTATGGATTTCCAAATAACTGTCTTTCTCTGGCTAATTGTAACTTGTTAAATTTATTCTTCTTGCTATGCAAGTTATATTAGGCATCAATCTTTATTTTGCCCAACTCTTTGATCAAGAAGATTAATAAACTCCTTAGGAATTTCTTATAGAGTAGCCAATATAATAATTCTTCTAAGGTGAAAGTTATATGGAAGGATGTTTGTTACCCTATTAAAGAGGGTAGTCTTAGTGTACTAAAAGCAACAATTTGGAATGCATCAACATAACTCAAACATATTTGGCATCTAAGTAAAGGAACATCTAAAAGTTTGTGGGTGCATTCTTGTCTTCTAAAAAGTTAGAAAAGCTTTTAGGCAGCCCATGTACTCATAATATGCTCTGGGAGTTGGCTTAGACCTTTAGTTCAACTTTCATTTTCTTCGAAAGTAGGCTATGGACTCTCCATTGCAATGTAGTCAATTATTAGCTCTCGAATGGACCTTTGATTCTCACACCAAGCACCAAATAAAATTACAACTTCAATTTTTCCATTAAATAGCCAATTTTGCTCCATCATGCAACATGATCAGTAGAGCTCATCTTCAAGTGATAACTAGAATTCTATTGTCATCCCTCCAAATATTCTTCAGAATCTTAATAGCCTTAACAAACATAGTAAATTCATTGATCTATAGTTAATTCGCCATTAAGAATACTTACAATTTCTTCTCCTCCCATAAACAGATTGTTCTTTAGGCAAAGATTGTTTATTGTAAAGTCTATACTAAGAAAATCATTTTTTCTTTGGCTAGCTTGGCTTCAGAAACTCTACATACTCGATAAATTGTGTAGATGGGACATAAAAACCTCAATCAACTATTATTTCTATGTGGATGGGAAAGAAACACACCACCATATCTTCTTTGATAGCCCCATACCTCATTAGTATGGAATGAAATGGTAGAAAACCAAAAGTGTCAATCTTCTTATCAATCTTAGTAAGGTGCCATATGTTATGTCCCAAAGCGATAGAGTCGTAATAGTTTTGCCATGTAAACCATCATAAGATAGCGAATGACCTCATAGTTATTATCGTAGATAGGATTTATTCAAGACGTCTACAACTCCTCGCTTTAAAATAAACAACTCAATTAAAATTTATGTTAAAATTTACATAAAAAGCTAGAACCTTAAGTCATATATACATAATTACATTTGTATTGTCTTATAATCTTAAGAAATTATACATGCTACGGTAGTCTGTTAACTAACATATCACAATACCAATTCATAAACTTAAAAGCACTAACAAGACATTAAAAGACTCAATCGTACAACCAGTTGATTCTCACTTCCCCATAGCACTTCAAAAAGAAACTGACCTTAGGATAATTATATTGCAGCATATTAGTCAGTATCTGTAAAAAAAAATCTATAAGAGTATGAGTAACTAACAATTCAGTAAATTAGGTTGGAGGCTTATGAATGCATAATAAATACAAATATAAACACAAACGGGGTTTTCAAACAATTAATTATATGCAACGTAACAAGTAGATAACATCACACAACGTGGTTCGATCCATTGTTAAATCAAAGTAATTTCACCTACTCAAATCCACGTTTAGAAGTTTTCATGCTTATGCAATAGCTCAGAACTAAACCCAAGTTTATGCAATTGAGACACCGCTCCCCCTATTGCTATCCTTCAAACCATTACCCTCATCCTTACTGTGACCTCCTCTCATGTCACTTAGTTCGATTAAGAATGAATAAAAAACCATTATGCTATCCAGTACCATCTTTTTCGAAAGCATCAGTATTTGGTTAGAGAATCCTAACAATCTGCTAATGGGTTTTAATGCATATCTAATTAAGGTACTTAGATCAATTATAATTAGGTTCAGTTCAAGGTGACCAAACAATTTCACATCACTCAATTCACAACATATCACCCACACATCACTATTCAGTTAGTAATCAAAATTATACAAGCACATGCACGTATAGCTATTTATAAGCACAATCATATACAATCCTAAGTCTCCGAGTGCTTCAATATAGTACTCCAAAATATATAAAATATTTAACCCAACTTACTTGGAGTCCTTAGTTCACTCACTCAACTTGTCGCAAGTCAACTTGTCTCCGCATCTCCTATAATATAAATATTCTTTTAGTATTTATATCCTTATATTATATATAAATTTTAGGTTATGATTTAACTCAATTTTCCATATATATGTATGTATGTGTGTGTGTGTGTGTATGTGTATGTGTGTTATCTATTACCAATTCATTATAGATTAGTTTTGGGATCAATTTCTAAATCCAATTTTGATTTAAGTTCTAATTCAGTTTCAACTACGGGTGTTATACGTAAATCATAAAAATGCATTCCAAATCATAATGTGAAATTAATTAAATTATATTCAAATATCCTAAATATCACATTTGGCCTTTAACCAATATTTTAGCTCGTACGACATATTCTAATCCAAATATAGCTATCAAATTAACTCCCAATGCGATAAAAATTTACATTTTTCATTTAATTCCCTAAATTTAAGTTTCTAACCAGATTTATTATATATTACTATTTTTATTATATTATCAATTTTAACCTAATATTTTATATTTATTATAAATCCAATTTCAGATATTCACTACATATTACACCTAATAATTACATTTAATAATCCAAAAGCTATAATTACCATATTACATTCGAAATTAACATCCTAAAACACCTAATTACACACTAAATCAGTAATTATTTATTTAATTACCTAATTAGTCCAAAATCACATGTTTTATACATTATTTTAAGGCCTAAAAATTATATAAGATTTTTAAAAATCCAATTTTAAAAAATCTCTTCATAATACTATTCTATATCATCTAAATAGTCTACACAAAAATTTTGAGCTTAAAACTAAATTCCTAAAATCATTTATTTCTAAATCGAACAAAACTCAAATTTGTAGAATTTCTTAAAAACAGTATATTTTTAGCCATAAATTCACCAAAACAAAGTTTTTTCCTAAACTTACATACATAAAAACCTCATAATACTAAATTTCATAACTTTCTAAGTATATTTAATATTTTTACGAAATTAAAAAAAAGTCGGGTTGAAATTGAACTCACTTGTCTGATAAACTTTCGGCCACCAACAGTAGTCTTAGGGATGTCAGCAACCTCAAGCAATGATGGTGGTAATGGTTCAGTTCCAGATTATAAGCCCTGCAACTGTAGGATTAGATTTAGTACGTGAAGTTTAGCGCAATCAATTAAAAGATCCAATCGAGCATAAATTATTATAATAACATTAGAAATTTTAGTAAAAATAATCCCATAAATTTGAATTTAGGAAAATAAGTAATAAAATAATAGAATATTATAATATCAAATTTTAAATATATTACCTTTTATTTATCATAAATACGTAAAAATGAGTTATAATAACTAACGAGTCATTAGAGGTATATTATATGCACACTAAAAATCATATAATAATATAAATAATATTTAGGAATATTTACTTATGCTTCATATGTATTTACGTATAAGTAAAAATACGTGAAATTCCTAAAATACCCAAAAAATGCTAAATAATTAAAGAAAATTACAAAAAAAATATAGGGAAAAAAATCGAAAAGGGACGATAGAATCAAATCATGGCAGGTTAGGGAAAAAATAAAAAATTTGAACTAATAAAAAGAAACCAACTAAAAAGTCAAAATAGGAAGAGATAAAGCAAATATCAACCCAAATTAATTAAAAAAAATCCCATGGAGCTCTATAAATACCTAAACTCAATCAGAAGCTCATTGGTCAGTTTGGAGTGTGAAAAAAATTAACAGAACCAAAAAAGAAAAGATTAGTTTTTTTTTTTCTAAAAATTTACAAAAGATCTATACAATCAGAACATTTAGACCAAACCTATGACCCATGGCCAACTAGAATCGAACCATTGCCACCAATACACCTTACCACCATTGCCTAGACCGACTGATACCCTTAGGACCACCACTAGTGGTCAGAAGTCCAACAGCCTAGTGAATGTAATTTTAACTCGATTTGTGTAATTTATTAAAATTACCAATTTTATCTAGAAAATTTTGAAATTTAGTATTATGATGTTTTTATGTATGTAGATTTAGGAAAAAGTATTGGTTTGATTTAATTATATCTAAAAATATGTGGTGCTTAAGAAACTGTATAAACTCAAATATGTTTCGATTTAGAAATAAATAACTATAGGAATGTAGTTTTAAACTCAAAATTTTTGTATAAACCACTTAAGAGAT
The DNA here is from genome assembly GCA_024138015.1 of Lumnitzera littorea. NCBI lineage: Eukaryota > Viridiplantae > Streptophyta > Magnoliopsida > Myrtales > Combretaceae > Lumnitzera > Lumnitzera littorea. The sequence continues at coordinate 137,327,586 of JAMXBB010000001.1, read as the reverse complement.
ATAGAATAGTGCTATGGAGTGCTTTTTTAGAAATAAAATTTTGAAAATTTTAAGTAATTTTTAAGCTTTTAAAATATATATAATTAGTGATTTTGGGATTAGTTAATGATTAATTGAATAATTATTGATTTAGTGTATAATTAGGTGTTTTAAGATGTTCATATCTAATGTAGTATAATAATTATAGTATTTAGAGTATTAGATGTAATTATTAGAAGTATTATGTAGTAAATATATGTAATTATAATAATATGTGGAATTGGAATTATAATAAATATAAAATAATAGGTTAAAATGGATAATATAAGAATAATAGTAATATATAATAAATCTGGTAGGAAACATAAATTTAGATAATTATACAAAAATATAAAATTTTATCACATCGAGAGTAAATTCAATAAAAAATGAGGATTAAAGTGCATCGTGTAGACTAAAATATTGCTTAAGGACCAAAAGCAATACTTCAGATGCTCGAGCTTAATGTGATTAATTTCACATTAGGGTTCAGAACGCATATTTAGGATTTACGTCTAATACTCGTAGTTAATACTAATTTAGAACCTAAATCAAAACCAGATTCAAAAACCGAATCTTAAACTAACCTAGAATGAATTAATAATAAAAATTTTGTATACATGAAAATTTTAGTTAAATCATAACCTAAAATGTATATGTATCATAAGGATATAAATACTAAAAGAGTATTTATATTATAGGAGACATGGAAATAAGTCAACCTGTGATAAGTTAAGTGAGCAAATCAAAGATTCCTAGTAAGTTAGGTTTAATACTTTATTACATTTTGGAATACTATTTTAAAGTACTTAGAAGCTTAAGAATGTGTATGATTGTGATTGTAAGTAATTATGTGCATGTACTTGTATGTATTTGACTTTATACTGAAATCTATATTATATTTAGTGATTAATGTGAATTGAATTGAGTGAAATTGTTTGATCATCTTAAATCGTACTTAATCATAATTGACCTAAATACCTTAATTAGATATACATTGCAACCCTTTAAGAGACTATTAAGATTCTCCAATCAAATACTGACACCTTCGAAAAAGAAAACGCTGGCTAGTATAATGGTCTTTTTTTCATCCTTAGCCGAACTAAGTAACTGGAGAAGAGGTCGTGGAAAAAATGAAAGCAATGGTTCGAAGGATAATCTTGGAGGGAGCGATGTCTCCATTACACCAACTTAAGTTTAATTGTGAGCCATTGCATAAACATAAAAATTTCTTAACTCGGATTAGAGTAGATAAAATTACTCTGATTTTATAACGGATTGAACCGCGTTATGTGATGGCATTTGCTTATTGCATTGCGTATAATTAATTGTTGTTAACCCTATTTGTTTTTGTTATACATTCATAATTCTCTAACCTAACTTACTGAGTTGCAGTTGCTTATACTTATATTAGTTTTCTTACAGGTCCTGACTGATATGCCATGGTATAATTATCTTGAGGTCAATTTCTTTTTTAAGCTCTAGGAAGTGAGGATCGATCAGTCATATGATCGAGTCTTTAAAATGCCTTATTCGTATTTTTAGGTTTGTGAACTAGTATGTGACATGTAAGTTAGTAGACTATCGTAGTATGTTTAATTTCCTAGGATTATAAGACAATATGAATGTAATTATATATATACATAACTTAAGGTTTTGGTTTTTTATGTAAATATTAGTATAAATTTCAATTAAGCTGTTTATTTCAAAGCAAAGAGTCATGAGTGCCTTGTGTAAATTATATCTATAATAGGGATTATGAGGTCAATTACTATTATAGATTGGTTTACACGATGAGACTGTTGCAACTTTACAACTTTAGGGCGTAACATAAATAGCCCTATGTCATGGGTTTTCTCAATAAGTCCTAATTGCATAGATTTTTTCTAATTTTTTTTAAATATATTAAACCCTCACTTTCTGATTTATCTCAAATTTTTCTTGATTCCTAACTAACTAAATGAACTTTAATTGAAGGTTGAGGTATTTATAGAGCTACCTTGCTTTTTTTCTTCCAATTTTACTTGACAAATGGTCTTATCCTCTTCCAATTTTGCTTTTTATTTACCTTAATATGATTAGTTATTTTTTCTTCTTAATCCCAACATGCCATGACTTGTATTTGGATAATTCCACCCTTTTTACTATTTTTTCTGATTTTTCCTTTATTTTTTTTACAATTTTCTTTAATTATTTAGCATTAATTTAGTATTTTCCGAGTATTTTAAGTAATTTCACGTATTTTTACTTACACGTAGATATATATAGAGTACAAGTAAATACTCTTAAATATTATTTATGTATGATTTTTAATATGTATATAATTTATCTCTAATAATTCGTTTATTATTAGAACTCATTTTTATATATTTTCAATAAATAATGAGTAATATGCTGATAATTTGATATTATAATATCTATTATTTTATTACTTATTTTCTTAAATTCAAATTTATAAGGCCACTTTTACTAATACTCCTAGCTTCATCATATAATTTAGGCTCAATCAGACACTTTATCCAACCGCCTTAAACTTTACGTATTGAATCAAATCTTCCAATTGCAGGGCTTACACAATATAAGGCCTATTTGTAATAGCTTTGCCATCCTCTCCTTACATCATCAAATGGCGAGTTGCTTTTGTTGCCTTAGTTTATTACACATGGCGCACTAGAAACCATGTTCATTTAAGCTACCCAATTCCTTATCCTAGGAGCCTTGCAAGAAAAATCACAACTTATACAGATTTACAATGTCTCTCCTAAGAGTGGTTATCTTTAGTTTCATTTTTGCATTTGCCTTCTTTTTTTGGTTAAGTACGCTTTATTGTAACCCTTTTCTACATTAGTCGGGAGTAGTGATCTTTAGTTTTATTTTTGTATACTCCTTTTTGTTTTTGTTTGGTGCGCTTTAGTGTAGCCCTTTTCCACATTAGTGATTATACTTTCTTATATCAGTGAATGCATTTACTTATATAAAAATAAATAAATAAACCAACTTCCAAATGCCTTTTTAAGGATGGTCCCTCCTCTTCCCTCAATCTCATAAGGAGATAGCTACCCTTGATGGTACTTCTAAGGCATTTTTTAGTTGTCTACAGTCAACGATTGTATGGCCTTTGTGTCTATGAAAGGTACAGCATCTATTAACATGTCAATGTGCTAGATTATTGTGCCTTTTCTCAGGCTAAGCAAAAATGTCTCAACTTGTGTTTTCTATCAAGATCTAATCTTGTAGCTTGAAGAGTTGGTGATGCTCCATGTAAAGTGGGATATTGCCTTCTTTATGGGCATGTTATCATCATTAGGTTAAGTTGGCTAATTGTTGATGAGATGAAATCCTAACCAATCCAAGTGGGTGATTTGTCTCTTTTTTCTTTCTTCTTGTCTAAAGACTGCTACTTAGACTGGCTTCATGCGAAAATGTTGTCTTCCTTGCTAATGTATATGGTCGCTTAAACTTGGTAAAAGCCTTGCATGTTATGGCGCCCAATGAGTTAATGAGTTCCATTTAGGCACTACAGTAAGAGAGACATGCAGTTAGATCATTCAACCCATCCCATCTTACTATTGAAGTTGAGGATTCATATACGAGCTAAAAGAGGCTTATTTGGATTGCTTAAACAAAGGGAGATTGCCCTATTGTCTAAACATCTTAGATATCGCTCTTCTTAGACCCTTTGATGTTAGCAAGGTGCATGATTATGAGATCAACTAGTCAAGGGAGGTACCTTTGAGGCATCTCCATAGGGGCAATGCTTAAAACTATTTTGTTGGGAACATAATTTATTTACCTACTTCTTATAGGTAGAGCAAGTGGGTAGAAGTTATTGTCCTTTTTATTGCCATTTGTGGTATTAGAGTGTTATTGAGCCCTATTTTGGTTTCCTTAAATTAACTTATATTAAACTCAGCTCGCTTAATACAAATTACTCGACATTAAATTAAGGAAATACTTTTATTAAAAAATTTAAAAATTGGAGTCGCCAACCAGTTCAACTGGTAAAAATGAAATTAGGGTTTTCCCGACCATCAATCTATGAATTTTCTAAGAAAATGACTTTTAGAAAATTAAACCAGAAAAAACCGGGTTCGAGAGCTAACTTATTAAAATTAAGTCACCATGTAAAAACTAAAGAAAAATTTATGGGCTTTTATTTTTATAATTTCTTAAAAATATACCTAAACATACAAAAGAGAACTAAAGTGATTATTATTCTTTTTAATTACAAATTTTTAAGTAAAAGTGGAAAAAAAAAATTTTATTTTTTATGCGCTGTAAGCCTCACAACTAGCCATTCGAGGTTTCGATTAGTTGAAAGACTCGATCGAACCTAAATTATAAAGTAAAGCTAGAAATATTAGTAAAAATGACCTTGTAAACTTGAATTTAAGAAAATAAGTAATAAAATAGGAGACTATAAAATTTTTAAATTTTAAATATAATAATTGTTAATTACCGAAAAAGCAAAAAATGTAATCTAAGAACTAATAAATTACTAGAGATATATTATATATATACTAAAAATAATAGAATGACCTAAATAATATTTAGGAATATTTATTTGTACTATATATGAATTTACATATAGGTATAAATACGCGTAATTACTTAAAATACGCGAAATGTGCTAAAATAATACTAAATACTTAAAGAAAATTCATAATTAATTAATAAAAAATCAAGAAAAATCAGGAAAAATAAGAAAGGATCCAGAATTGGGTCGTGGCAATTGGGAAAAATAAGAAAAAATTCGGCCAATTAAATTAAGACAACACAAAAGCCAAAAATCAAGAGATAAGACAATTATCTTTTCTAATTTAATACACAATAATTATCCTAAAGCTCTATAAATAGCAAGAAAAATCCAGGAACTCATTTGGATAGTTAGAAATAAGAGAAAATTGGGGAGAGGCGAAAATTGAGAGAAAAATTTGAGTTAGAAAAAAAATAAAAAAAAAACTGTGCAATTAGGGCCTTTAAGGGGAACCCCCACTAGATGAGCAACTAGAAGTGAACGGCCACCACCACCACACGATGGTAGCAGCGCCCAGGCCGGCCGAGAAGGCCACGGCGGCCGGCGGTAGTCGGAACCACCCAAATCGGTGAGTCCGATTTCCAGCCCCATTTTATGTAATTTTGTTAAAAATAGTAAATATTCTTAAAAAATTATGAATTTTGTTATTCTGAAATATTTTTGTATGTAATTTTTAGTAAAAATATTATTTTGATAAAAATATGTCTCGTAATATATGATCCTTAAGAAATCGTGTAAAACTGAGCATATTTCGGTTTAGAAATAAATGATTTTAGGAGTGTAGTTTTAAGCCCAAAATTTTTTTGTAGATTACTTAGATGATATAGAATAGTGCTATGAAGCCCGTTTTCAAAAATTAATTTTAAAAAATTTTAGATAATTTTTAGGCCTTAAAATGAGGCATAAAATGGGTAATTTAGGGTTAATTAAGTAATTAAATTACTAATTACTGATTTAGTGAATAAGTATATGTTTTAGGATGTTGAAATCTGATGGAATATGATACTTGTAGCATTTAGAGTGTTAGATGTAATTATTAGGTTAATTATGAAGTAAATAAGTAATATGGAGAAATAGTACATTTTAAGTTAATTTTTTTAAATTAGGGTAATTAGGTGCAAAATCTTATTTAAGATGAATTTAGACATTTTGAAATGATAATTTATGTTTAGAGATGATAATTAGAGTGATAGAAATATTAGAAGTATATAATATACATAATAAATAATAATACATAATATGTAATTATTGAAAATATAATAAATAGAAAATATTATAATAAATATTGATATTATGATAATAATAAAAATGTACAATAAATTTGATAGGAAACTTGAATTTATTGAATTAGATGAAAAATGTAAAAATTTCTCACATCAAGAGTGAATTCGGTACACTAATGCGGATTTAAGTGTACCGGTGAAATAAAATACTGACTAGAGGTAGTGATGATATTTAGGAGAACGAGAAGTAATAAGATTAATTTCACATTATGGGTTGAAACGAATTTCTAGGGTTAGATTATAAAACACTACTTAGAAATCGAACTATAACCTAATTTAGAAATCGATGCGAAAACCAAACCCGAACCTAACCCCAAATCTAGAATAATTGTAAAAGACTTAAGACCTAGATAATTAGGTATATTAAACCCTAAACAAAACATAATAATAAGCGTTATAGGATAAAATGAACCTATNAAAATATTATAATAAATATTGATATTATGATAATAATAAAAATGTACAATAAATTTGATAGGAAACTTGAATTTATTGAATTAGATGAAAAATGTAAAAATTTCTCACATCAAGAGTGAATTCGGTACACTAATGCGGATTTAAGTGTACCGGTGAAATAAAATACTGACTAGAGGTAGTGATGATATTTAGGAGAACGAGAAGTAATAAGATTAATTTCACATTATGGGTTGAAACGAATTTCTAGGGTTAGATTATAAAACACTACTTAGAAATCGAACTATAACCTAATTTAGAAATCGATGCGAAAACCAAACCCGAACCTAACCCCAAATCTAGAATAATTGTAAAAGACTTAAGACCTAGATAATTAGGTATATTAAACCCTAAACAAAACATAATAATAAGCGTTATAGGATAAAATGAACCTATAATAGTTATATGAAAAACTGAAATCACGTTTGTGTTATAGGGATGATCGGCGATGGCCTAAGCAAGTCGAACCTCGAGTGAGTGAGCGAGGAGCCGAGGTAAGTTGAGATTTATACAATGTTGTATTTTGGAGGCTTAAGATTATGCTTGGTTGTGCTTGTTAGATAGTTGGATGTGTACATGTGCTTGATTATGGGTGATGCTATGATTCTGTTTATTGCTCTAGCACGTATTGTATGAGTTGTATGAAATGATTGATCACCCTAAACTGGACTTAATCAAACATACGACCAATAATCATAATTAGACATGCATGGCAACCCGTTAGGGGAACTTAAGACTCTCCGGCTAAATACTAACCCCTTCGAAAGGGATAGCATAGGATTGCAAAATGGTCCCTTCTTCATCCTTAGCCGAACTAAATGACAAGAGAGGAAGTCGCGGCGAGGGTGAAGTCAGTGGTTCGAAGGTAGTCGCGGGAGGAGCGAGGTCTCCATTGCACAAGCCTGGGTTTGGTCGTGAACTGTTGCATTAATGATAACTCCTAAACCCCGATTAGAGCGGGCACAATTTCTCTAATCTCATAATGGGCCAGACAACGTCGTGCGATGGCATTTACTTGCATACGCATTGCACCTAATAAGTGATTGAAAACCTTGTTGTGTGTATGGTATAGCTTTAAGTCCTCCATCCTAACTTACTGAGCTGTGATTGCTCACATCCCTATAGACGTCGTACAGGTGCTGGCTAAGAAACGGCAAATAACTACTCTAAAGCTAGCAACTGCTGGATCCTAGGGAGTGAGGAAAAACATTTGAAGAACAAACATATATTTTTAAAGTCTAAGCTTTTACTTTAAAACTTTTCATTTTTGAATAATGTAATAACTAGGAAATATATTACGGAGAAATATTGTAAACCTTAATTGCAATAACTGTATTATAGTATATATATATATATTTCTTTACTTTCTTAGATAAATAATTGATTTAAATTACAAACTGTTTACTTCAAAGCGGGTTAGTCGTGGATGCCTTGTGTAGATCAGGTTTAAGATAATGGTTGTAAGGCCAACTTCTATCTTAGGATGGTTTACATGGTGGAGCTATTACGACTCTGCCGCTTCGGAGCGTGACACGCGGTTACCCCAAAGGTGCCTACATATCCACTAATCGGGATCAAATTGGCCGTAGTTCTCTTTTTATAAAATATTTAGTAAGTAGATTGTTTTTATTTTGAAAATCGAGCCAGATTTACATTTATTTAACCATTTATTTATTTAAAAAAAAACCTAAAAACTCTAATTTTCCTAAATTAAAAAAAAAAACCCTAATTAACTAAATCTTTCTGAAAAACTCGATTAAGATTTTTTATTTTTTTAAAAAACACTACGTGTTAAAAAATATCTTTTTTAAATCTTAACTATAAGATATGTTAAAAATACGTATCTTTATATGTATTTTTTCTAAATCTTAACCACTAGATACATTTCTTAACCGCATAATATGTATCTCAACCGTAAGATACATATATTTTTCAAAAAACATAATTTTATTAAAAATGCAATTTAACTAAATTTTATGGAAAATTAGAATTGTCTAGAAAAATACTCAATAAAATAAATAAAAAAACCTGCACTTAAACAAAAATAGATTAGTAAAAAAAAAAAAAATAACTAATAGAATAAATAACTAATAAATAAAAGTAAATAAATAACAACAATTTTTCTTTTACCTAAACCGTTCGAGTTGTATGCGGTCATCGTATTCACATTCATTGTTGTATTGTGCTAGTGATCTTAAATCGGCTTGCATGCGCATGTAAAGAATTGATGTGTACTATTGCTATCGGATTTGTTGGCGAGGGAATAACGTTAGTCGTTTAGTCAGTTTGTGAATTTTGACTGCGCTTGGATTGTAGCAAGGGCATCAAGCATGTTGATTTCGTGTGGCAATTTGGAGCATATTTGCATTAAGGGATCTCGTTGGCATTAGAGGATTAGGGCTTTGGTTGGATTGAGGATGCGATAAGACTTCGAAAATTCAGACTTTGTCGATTAGGATGACGTTGCGGATTCGAACAATTTGCTGTTAGGGACGTAGCTTTGGCTGATTACGTCTAGAAATTGGATTTCGTCAAGAGGATTAGGATGTCAGACCATGGAATTAGAATTGGATTTCGTCAACTTCGGAAATTAGATTTTGACTATGTGTTGTTGCCGGGGGTACGGACTGTCACGTAGAGATTGATTAAATATGGTGGTGTGGGTGAATTGTGAGATGTATATTTAGGGTTGTATACTAAAAAAAAAAAGAAATCATCCCCCAACGTCACGTACCAACTAACTATTTATAAACCTTCAATCAAATCTTTCATATCGTTTTAATTATGGATTTGATCTTTACTAAATGAAAGATACAATAAAAATTTGACCTAGCTTCTAGAAATCCTATTTAGACTTTCTATTTACCAAGCCCGATTCAATCTAATTTAATTTAGCTCAATAGTCAACTTAATAAATTATAAATCTAATCTAATCCAATATAATTTAGATAAAAAATCTATTTTATATCAAACTAAACCAAAATTATTTTAATAAAGTCCAATTCTCCAATGACTTAAAATTTATTAAATTAATCACACACCGTTATCTGATTTGATCTTAAACGATCGGACGCGACTTAACTCAACACGACTTGACTCGATATAGTTTGACTCAACACGACACGACTCGACTTGAATTGATATGATTAGACTTGATACGATACGACTCAACTCAACTCGATTCGATTCGATGGACTCGACTCGACTCTTTTTTTTATTTTTTCCTTTTTTTAAAATTTTCGTTTTTATTTTTTTATTATTTTTTTCCTTTTGTTTATTATTATTATTTTTTTAACCTAACTTAACTAAAATAAAAGTGGAAAATAGCAAAAATGAGGTATCTACAGCTGCTCCTCTTTGTAGTGAAGTTTGATTAAAACTTTACTACAAAAACAAAAGAGATACCCATTTTTGCCAGACCCTACTTTGAATTAACCAATTAAACTATGTTTTGTGAAGGAATTTAAGGGGGCCTAATTGACTTGTTTTTGTAGATAATCCGAAGAGGATAGATCTCTTCGAGATTTTGCAAATGTTTTGATCTAATGGATAATCCAAAGAAGAGAGATCTTTTTGAGCTTTCAAATAAACTTTCTTTGGCGAATAATTCGAAAAGGAAAGATCTCTTCAAGATTTCACAAATTTTTTGGTTTGGTAAATGTTCCGCAAAGGATAGATCTCTTTAAGATTCGTTTTGGTAAGTAATTTAAAGATGATAGATCTCTTCGAGATTTATTTTGATTTGATGAATAATCCGAAGATCATAAATCTCTTCAAGATTCATTTTGACTTGTGATCTAAAAAGGATAAATCTCTTTGAGATTTCGTTTGATTCGATGAATAGTTTAAAAAGGATAGATCTCTTCGAGATTTCTCTTGATTCGGTGAATAATAGATCTCTTTGAGATTTCGTTTAATTCAATGAATAGTTTAAAAAGGATAGATCTCTTCGAGATTTCTCTTGATTCGGTGAATAATAGATCTCTTTGAGATTTCTTTTAATTTAGTGAACAATTCAAAGAGGATAAATCTCTCCGAGATTTCTTTTGATATGGTGAACAATCCAAAGAAGATAGATCTCTTCGAAATTTCTTTTAATTTGGTGAATAATCCAAAAATGATAGATTTCTTCGAGATTTCTTTTGATTCGATAGATAATTCGAAGAGGATAGATCTCTTCAAGATTTCTTCTTAATTTGATGAATAATCCGAAGAGAATAGATTTCTTCAAGATTTCTCTTGATTTGATGGATAATCTGAAGATAATAGATCTCTTCGAGATTTCTCTTGATTTAATGGATAATCCAAAAAGGATAGATCTCTTTGAGATTTGTTTTGATTTGATGGATAATCTGAAAAAGATAGATCTCTTCGATATTTCTTTTTAGCTCGAAAGGATAGATCTTTTGAAGACAAGATAAGATGACATTAAAGACAAAATGAGATAGTGTTCTTGTGAGCAAACGATCTTTTAAATGACTGGGTGATGCTTCTTTGAGCAAGCAATCCAGCTAAGATAAGATAGCGCTCCTCTAAGCAAATGATCCTATAAAGGATTGGATGGCACTACACTGAGCAAGCGATCAAACTAAGAATAGGACATTACTCCCTTGAGCAAGCGATCCTAAAAAAAGAAGAATACTTTCATGAGTTTTAACAAATTGATCTATGCTTGAGTTTGAGGGATTTTGATGATTCCTTAAAATTTTTAAATTTTTTTTCTTCTAAGAAACCTCTCTTAATAATTTTAAAAGTTTCATTTCTCTTTTGAAAAGTTTTTTTTTTTTCAAATGAAATTCAAAAAAACACTCTTCGATAGAAAATTGTGTTACTAACAAGTAAGAAAGTCTCAAAAACTCTAAACATTACAAATAAGGTGTTGGCTTACCCGTTACCCGTTGATAACTCATTCTCTCAATCTTATTTCTTAGAGCATAATTCATGATCTCTAAACTTTTTAAAAGCATTGATTTCAAACTTGGGGTAAATGATCATTCATGTTTTTGAGAAAACACTCAACTCTTTAATTTTCCACTAAAAGAATTGATATTATTACTTGAAATATTTAGTCAAATTGGACTTCCTTGCACTCTTATAGGTCTGTTTTTACTCTTAGCATCAATTCCAAAATTTGTAGCATATCTTATAAGTGGTACATTTTGGTTTATCAATAGGTTTTTTCTAAGTTTACAATATAAAGCTTTTGGTCAATGGTTTAAGCAAATGGATATTAATGTACTTTGGACAATTTTAAAAAATATATACCGTTCGTCCTGAGTTTACAAGCCAAGAACATAGGAAAAACTAAACATGGGCTTGCCCTAATTTCATGAATAAATTTTGCTTAAGATAAATCGTTTTTCTTTAGTTAAAGAGTTTCATTCATGGTAGTATAGTGGGTGGGATCATAAAATAAGGACTTTGCTTGTGGGCTTAGAAATTTTAAGTGTTTGGCTTTTGAATACCATCATAAGTTTGGACTTTTGGTTTATTGGTAATTTGGCTTTTCTTTGATGGTGATCACCTTACTAATATTTTCAATTTTCTCTTTTTCTTTTCTTTCTTTCTTTTTTCTTTTCTTTCTCTCTCTCTCTCTCTCTCTTATTTTTTTTTTGTCAAGGTAATTACCTTCCAGTGCTAAGTTTTTTTGTTTTTTTTTTTTTTTTTGCTTGATGGAATTCGAAGCCCTAAAACTATAGGTTCAAAGAGTATAAGCTTGGGAGAAGTGTATATGGCATAGAGTGTTTAGGAAAAGTCCATGGGCTTGAGGTGTTTAAATGAGTGTATAAGCCTGAGTGAGGTGTATGTGGTTTGAAACCCTTCTTCATCTTAAAGAAATCGAATTATCTATGATAATATTTACTTATAAATTGACAAAACTAAGGCAACCATAAGTTAGTTTACCCTTTTTCTCTAAATTAATGACCCTAACCTCCTGATTGCCCCAGTATAAAGTGGTTCTTAACAGGGTTAATTTTGAGAAAAATTCCCTAAAGATTCAAATGGGTTTATAAGGGATAACTATGTTTAGGGATGTTGAAATGAATGCCTAATATCATTTTGAAACATATACTAAGTTCAAGATAGGCTTCCTTTAAGGAATGAGCTTAAGTACTCAACTTGATAGCACTTTTCTCTTATGTGTGTCTGGGGTTAGTGTTTAGGTAGGTTGCCTCTTTTTATCCTAAACCTTTCAAGTAATGTGTTATCATTCCTTAGGTGGAAAGTTTTGAGTTCACATTTTCTTTATCCATTTTCACTTCTTCGAAATGCCCCTATTTGAATTAAGCTAGCTTAATAGCAATAAAGACAAGAATACACATTAAAGCTACTTTATTCAATAACTCGTCTCTATTTTAAGCTCCAAAATGAAAGATTATTCTAAAAAAAAATGTAAGAACTAAAATTCTTTTCTACTTCTTGCTCTTATTTCTGTCCTTTCTTCAAGCTTGGCCTATTCAATTGAATTGATCTTTCGGAGATATACTCAACTGCTTCAAACGGTAAGCCACCTTGTCAAATGATAGTAGTAGATCCTTAATGCCTAATGTTAGAGGTTATCTGTTTGATGCTTTTTCAAAACCTAGGGAAGGAATACCATTACTAATAGACCCTTCTAGAAAATTTGGTTAGATAATCTTGACATCAATCAAATCTTGTACCTTATGCTCAGTTTCTAGTAGTCTTATGTAGTATGCCTTACCTGGCCCACATGATATTTACACCATTTGTTGGAGTCACGATCCATTTGCTTGTATTTCTTTATTGGGTTTTTGCATGCTAGTAGTCTTACATTTCTCAATTGCTTGAACACTTGGGCCATTAGAATCTTGAACTACGTAAATTACCTTCTCTTGTTATGGATGGGCTTGTCTTGATTTTAGGCTTTCCCAATCGACACATTCTCTCTTGACTTCTCTTTCGTTGAATCGTCTTCATGCTTGAGTTGTGACTTCTTATTCATACCAAGATCTAAGTTTTCGAGTTGCTTGAGCACATAACCCACTACCATTTCCGTACTAGTGAATCTTTCTTCCAACATCGTTAACTTTTTTTCTAGGACCACAACGTTTTCTTCCAGACCCTGGCAGTAACATGTCCCTTGGGCTTGTCTATTCAAATCTATTTTTGGTAACTTTTCCAAACTTTGTATCATGTTGATAGTAAGCTCTTGAATCTGTAACTCTTTAGACTCCTATGCTTGAGATGGTGTGTTAGTAGGCCCTTACGCTTGGATATGAGCTATGGCCTCGACTTGTCTCTTGTATTTCCTCAAAACCCCTTCTATTATAGCTATTCTCTATCCAAGAGCTTTAAACATCTTGATTTTTTTTTTTAAATGAGTGATTACAGTTGGGCTAGATCACTTAAAAAGCAATCTTTCAAAACCTACAAGAATCACTTCTTGTTAGCAACATTGCGTTCTTTTTTTTAAAAGAAAAATCAAGTTTTTAATTTTGAAAACATTTCTTTTTATTTTAAAACTTTTATTGGAAAAGAAAATAAAAAAATCAATGTTAATTTTATGTTACAGAAGCCTAATACTGACATTGACAAATCTAAAAAATGGAAATATTAAGACTGACAATTGAAGACATAGGATAACGATTATACTACAAAGGTGATATAAAAAGACGGAAATTATTTTACAATGAGAGACTTATTGAATAGACGACACATGGATGACGACTTGTAGATAAAGCTATACCAAGAGCGTGACAACTTAATGGATGAATACGAAGAACAAGAACTCAGACGTTTACAAGATTGATGACTTTGAGATAGGAAATAATTTATAATAGGAATTTGATAGTTAAATCTTTTTTTATCTTTTTTATTTTTTATTTTGTTAGTGTATAACAGTATGGTACATGTAGAGCATTGCAATAGAAATTGACTTAGTAAAAAAAATTATTATGAAACTAGTTTTTTTATCATAAAATATCTTTCGAAATTTCTTCTCTTTTTAAGAGAAAAAATTGTTAAAAAGTCTTTAAAAACATGATATTTCCATAATAATGTTTATCATAGTTAACTCCCATAATTATATGCAAAAAAAAAAAAATTACAAGTTGATACAAAAGTTTTTTTTCTCTCTTTTTTTTTTAACATTAACACAAGGGGAATACTAATGATTTTCAGTATTTTATATTAAATATTATGTTACACAACTTATTACCGAAGAAATAAAACAAAATCTATAAGACCTACATATATTACAAAAGATAGCACATATAAACAAATACGTAAAATAAATGTTATGTAATATACTACACACGCATGCAATGTAATAGGGGTTGGTCATTAATAAATTATAGAAATTATTATAAATCCGTAGTCGAAAAATAACCTTATATATAAGTAGGTTCGAAATATGATTTTTTAAAAAAATGAAGCTTGTGAATACTTATATATAAGGGTTACTAGTTTTTTTTTTTTAAATTCCCCTTTTTTTGAAAAAGAAAATTGAACCAATTGCGAATTAATCGAGCTTTTTCTATAATTTAAAAATAACTATCCCTTTTTCGAAAAGAATGATGCGAGAAGGTGGGGTCTATAGGTCTCGGACTTTTTGGAAGGAAACCTAACGAGCTACATTGAAGCATGAGCAAGCTCGCCTATCACCGCTAGGTAGGGGTAAAGACCCTAGTTACCTGAGGGTTATACAATGGCGGCCCGTCCTAATTTCCTAAGGTGACCAAGGTCCAATCATATCTAAATATGCAAATAATTACAAGAAAAATAAAAACAACCACCACACCCTCCCCCCCTCACCCAAAAAAAAAAAATTTCCCCAATAGGGCCTATTAAGTTAAGCCTTTTCTTAAGGCCTACATCATTAAAAAAAAAAAACAATTAGTACAATTATAATACAAAACAAAAGGAAAATAATAACTTAAAGCCCATCAATAATTTTTTAATTTTCACATTGCTAACCCACCAAGTGTCTTCAATAGAGTCATCAATTTTGTCGAACCCCATTTCGGTTTTCTTAATTTAACTTATATTAAACCCAACCCGCTTAACACAGATTACTCAACATTAAACTAAGAAAATATTTTTCTTAAAAAATTTAAAAATTAGAGTCACCAACCAATTCAATAAGTAAAAATGAAATTAGGGTTTTCGGGTGGGAAAACTCTAATTCGGCCATTGATTTACGGATTTTCTAAGAAAATGATTTTTAGAAAATTAAACTGAAAAATAATGGGTTCGAGGGTTAACCTATTAAGACTAAATTATCATGTAAAAACTAAAGAA
Source organism: Lumnitzera littorea (assembly GCA_024138015.1). Lineage (NCBI taxonomy): Eukaryota > Viridiplantae > Streptophyta > Magnoliopsida > Myrtales > Combretaceae > Lumnitzera > Lumnitzera littorea. The sequence continues at coordinate 137,312,034 of JAMXBB010000001.1, read as the reverse complement.
AAATTGATAGGTTTTTATTTTTTTAATTTCCTAAAAATATTAAAAATATACCTAAACATACAAAAAATAATTAAAGTGATTATTGTTATTTTTTATTACGAATTTTTAAGACAAAGGGGAAAAAAAAGTTTTCTATTTTTTATGCGGTTGCCCTGAAGGTGTTTATGTACTTGCTAGTCGGGATCGTACCTTCTGTAGTTCTCTTTATATAAAATATTTAGTGAGTAGATTTTTTTTATTTTGAAAATCGAGCTAGATTTATATTTATTTAACTATTTGTTTATTAAAAAAAATTAAGAAATCTAATTTTTCTAAATTAAAGAAAAAGCCTAATTAACTAAATCTTTTTGAGAAACTCGGTTAAATTTTTTATTTTTTTAAAAAACATTACATGTCAAAAGATATATTTTCTAAATCTTAACTATAAGATATGTTGAAAATACGATTTAGATACGTATCTTTTCTAAATCTTAACCAATAGATACGTTTTTTAATCGTATGATACGTATCTTAATCGTAAAATACGTATATTTTTCAAAAAACACAATTTAGCTAAATTTTATGGAAAATTAGAATTGTTTAGAAAAATATGCAATAAAATAAATTAAAAAAAACCTACACATGAACAAAAATATATTAGTTAAAAAAAACTACCTAATAAAATAAATAAAAAATAAATTTTTTTTTTTACCTAAATCGTTCAAGTTGCGTATAGTCATTTTGTTCGCATTCGTCAGTGTATTATGCTAGTAATCTTGAATCGGCTTACATGCACATGTGAAGAACTGCTGTATGTTGTTGCTGTCAAATTTGTTGGCAAGGGATGAACGTTGGTCGTTCGGTCAATTTGTGAATTTCGACTGTACTTGGATTGTGGTAGGTGCATCAGGCGTGTTAATTTCGTATAGCAATTTGGAGCTTATTAGCATTAAGGGATCTTGTTGGCGTCAGAGGATTGGGGCTTTGATTAGATTGAGGACGCGACGGGATTACGAAAATTCGAACTTTGTTGATTAGAATGGTGTCGAGGATTCAGACAATTTGTCGTTGAGGACGTAGCTTTGGTTGATTGCATTTAGAAGTTGGATTGAAATTAGATTTCGTCAAGGGGATTGGGATGTTAGATCATGGAATTGGAATTGGATTTCGTCAACTTTAGAAATTGGATTTTGACTATGTGTTGTTGTGGGGGGGGGGGGTTGGGGGGTACGGACTGTCGTATGAAGATTGATTAATTATGGAGGTGTGGGTGAATTGTGAGATGTATATTTGGGGTTGTGTACTATAAAAAAAAAAGTCTCCCAACGTCATATACCAACTAGTTATTTATAAACCTTCAATCGAATATTTCGTATTGTTTTAATTACGAATTTGATCTTTACCAAACGAAAGATGAGATAAAGATTTGACCTAACTTCTAGAAATCCTATTTCGATTTTCTATTTACCGGGTCTGATTCAATTCAGTTTGATTTAGCCTAATAATTTACTTAATAAATTATGAATCTAATTTAGCGCAATATAATTTAGATAAAAAATCCATTTTATATCGGACTGGACCAAAATTACTTTAATAAAGCCCAATTTTTCAATGATTTAAAATTTATTAAATTAATCATATACCGTTATCCGATTTAATCTTAAATGATCAGACGCGACTTGGCTCGACACGATTTGACTCGATATAACACAACTCGACTTGACTTAATATGATACGACTTGATTTGATTCGATATGACTGAACTCGACTCGACTTTCTTTTTTATTTTTTCCTTTTTTTCTTTTAATTTTAATTTTTAATTTTTTTTAATTTTATTTTTTTTTCCTTCTGTTTATTATTATTATTATTTTTAACCTAACTCAACTAAAATAAAAATGAAAAATGGCAAAAATGAGGTGTCTATAAATGTTATTTTTAATCTATTATCGAAGAATGGCCACTTCCACTTTGAGCACTGGTCCTCTTATATGATTTTAACCATCTATTACTTAAGGATAGCAAATTGATCATTATTTTAGGGTTAGCCCCTTTAGTTGGGGTTCTTACTCTTTGTTCATAGCATTTTGTGAAATTGAAGGTTGGTTCAAGGGGGTAGTGATTAGCTGTATGTATAAGTTTTAGTAATGTATTCGTATTAAGCCAAAAAATGATAGTTGCCACTTCTTGATTGGGAATTCATAACAAGGGGATTTGGGTCTAAATGTGGCCAAACAAACTAGGTTAGGCTTGTAAAGAGAGCAAACATAAGTCATTGGGGGATGTTGGATGTGACTTTAGCTTGTATAATCTAATGCTCAACTTAGTAAGATGGTTGAGAATAAATAAACAACAACAGTCTTAAGGAGATAGTATCTAGATTTAAGGTTCCCTTGCCTAAAAAGGCTCTAGGGGTACTTATAGTAGAGAGAGAGGCATGGATAAATTTGGTAAGTAAGATATTGAGATCCCTGATATCTTAGATTTAGGTAAGGAGAGCTCATATTGGGGAGCCCAAGATGAAAATATGCTATTTGTGTTTACTATTCCGTATCTTCTATTTTATACCATTAACTTTTAATAGGTATAATTTTCTCATTCCCCATCAAATTTTAAGTATCTATACACTATGATCAACATCAAGAGCCTCATTCAAATATCTTAGTATCTTAAATATGCCTAGTATTACAAAAATACCATTTACTTTCTGTTCCATGTTAACCTTGATTATCATATTGGCATAATCAATTTGTATTAAGCCTAAATCACATTTGATACTTTGTTGAATATTCAAATTTCTCATCTAGTCAAACCTAACCCACATCATATCTTTATCAAGATGTCACTTCTATAACACTTTATTAGTGAAAACATCATCAATTTTAGTAAACATCTATCGAATAGGCAATTATACAATTAGATACTAGCCATTTACGTAGTAAATGGTATATAGTCCCAAATAACTCCATGAAAAATGCTATAAACACCTAAAGTTATATATATTCGAATATACTATTCATGAATATATAAATAGCTTATCACCAATGCTTTTGATAATTATCATTTGAACCTTAGTTTCGCTTGAAATCACCTTAAACTACCTTACATTATATAAATCATCAAATCTAAAATTAAGTTGAGAGTTAAAAGGTTCCTAATATCCTTATAATTCCTTAGAAACCAACAAGTCACTAATTAATGCATTAATTTCTTGAAAATCAAATTATTCTCTAAATTCACACTTTTGGTAGTTTTTAATGAATAAAAATACAATAAATATTGAAAGTAAGATTTACAAAAGAAATATTTCCATATAAGTTTAATACAATATATTAACAGTCTATAGTCTAAGAATTAGTTAGATTTCACCTTATTAGGAGCTTTAGAAATAAAATTCAATTTTCATCTATATCAAAGAATTTCTTTAGGACTTACCATTAAATTTACAAATTTAACAAAACTAAATTTACTGCATGAACAATTAGCCTAGAATAATTTATTTCATAACTTTTCTTGTAAATTTAATATTTTTAGAAATTAAAAATACTTTGTTAATAAAACGTGGAGTATGCCAATCTACCAAACTTTAGCCTTCGGCATTTGACAGTTGTTGCCTCGCTACTCACCATCTTGAATCTTTAGCCCCTAAAGCGGTTTTTATAGAAGAAACACCCTAACTCCTCGAACTACGCTTGGACCGAATTCTGCCCCTATTTTTTTTTCCCTTATTTTCAAATAATCTTCATAATTCCCTTCTTTATTATTTTCCCAGCCACTGCTTGCTACTCTTCCCACTCTTACTTAGTTGATTTCTAGAGAACCTAGGGGCTATAAAGAATCTTGGATCTTAAGTGTATTCTTCCCCTTCAAAAAATTGACAATTCCATTTTTTTTTTTTTTTTTTTTATGTTGGCCATCAAAAGGAAATTCATTTAAGAACCCAAGGCAAGGTTACAATACCAAGACTTAAAACCACAAGATAGACTATCAAAGACCAACAACTCACGCAATTGGGATGGGGTGCTTATATACTAATCTGAAAGGGCACATCCCAAGCCTAGAATTAAAAGCAAACCAATCTGCTACCCTATTAGCAGATCCATAAACAAAAGACAGTGAGACCTGATTAAAAAAGGATAACAAATACCTGATATCTTTGACTAGAGAAACGTCAAGCTAAGACGCACACAAGTCATCGGAATTAATTGAATTTGCAACAGCTAAAGCACCATAAGTTTGCCATCCTAGGTCACAAGCCCACAATAGACCCTTCTTTATTGCAAAACACTCTAAAGCATCTGCGTTAACTCCTTCTGTCTTCTCTGTGAAGCCCCCTATCAATCTACCGAAGCTATCACGCACCACATACACTACTGCCCTCACCCCTTTCTTTTCTAACCATAGCCCATCAACATTCAGTTTAATGTTACCAGAGGAAGGAGGAATCCACAGCACATGACCTCCTTTTTCAAATCCCTCTTCACTTTTTTTTGCTTTCTCCTTTCTCTAACTCCACTCACTCCAGGAAACCCTTAATCTGCTTACACAATTTGATGCTTTAACCTCTGCTCTTCCATACAAGGCACAGCATCTTTCTTTCCATAAAATCCAACAAACTAGGGCCATCTTCGACTCCAAATCCTTTCGTTGTTTCTTCTATATGCCCTCAAGCCGATTGGTAAACCAACCCCATAGAATCCTTACCCTTTCTTACTAAACTCCCCAGTCAAAGATGGCAAACAACATACGTAGAGTCCATGGGCAAAGAAGAAGAACATGTTTGATACTCTCGCTCTCAACGCATAAGGGACATCTAAGATTATTCGCTAGGTGTTGATGATGGAGATTAGCCATAACAGGTAAAGAGTTTCTTACTGCTATCCGTAGAAAACGTTTTATCTTTGGTTAGTTGTTAATACTCTAGATCAGCTTCCAATTTTGTCAAATAAAGAGTTCGAAGAAGAGGGTCTGTCCTCCTTTTGGTTCTTCTTCCGATCCATCAGAAAGGAAATATGTTGACTTTACTGTACATTGTCCGTCCTTGACAAACGGCCAGATCAATAAGTCCTCTTGTGCTCATACGGGTAAGAGAATTACCTTGGTAGCTCTAACTGCCTCTTCGACCAAATAGTATCTGAAGGCATTTAGATTCCAAAAATTACCATTATGATCTATGGTGTCTTTAACTTTTATAGGGGGCAAGTTTGTAGAATCATGTCTGTAGATTCGAAAATCAGGCAATCCCGGTATCCATTCATCTTTCCACACATCTATTTTGTCCCTGCTCCCTACATGCCACATCAGGCCTTTCATTAGCATATCCTTCCCTTCCAAAATACTAGACCAAGCCTAGGAAGCCCTGCTATCCTTAGTCACCTTCTAAAAGTCACAATTCGCATAATAAATTCCCTTCATAAAATGAACCCAAAGGCTATTGGGTTATGACAACATTTTCCAAGCCAGTTTTGTTAATAGTACTAGGTTGAATAGCCGCAGGCCCTTAAACCCCATGCCACCTTTTACGTTCAGGTTTGAGAGCTCGTTCCACCCTATCTAGTGAATCTTATCTTTATCGCCTTGTTGGCCACACAAAAAATTTGACATTAAACTGTTAACCTCGTTACACCACTTAGTTGGAAACTCGAAGCATACCATTGACTACATATAAATCGTACTTGCCATTGATTTAATTAGAACCTCCCTAACCACTAGACTTAACATAATTTGCTTCCAGCCTTGAAATTTACATACAATCTTATCCTTAACGAACTTTAGCGCATCGGTCTTCGATGTTCCCAAAATCATCGGCAATCCTACGTATTTTCCTAGGTCACGGGTTCCTTTGACTCCTATTGCCATTGCTAGCCTTCTTCGAGTAGAATTAGCTACATTAGGGCTAAAGAAAAGGGATGATTTTGAGAAATTAATCACTTGTCCTGTTGCTTCACAATATTCCATTAGTAGCTCCTTCAATCTTTTTTAAATTCTTCTCATTGACCTCCATAAGAGGGAGTCCTCTACAAATAACAAATGGAAAACTTCAGGGTAGCTTCTCTTTAGTTTGATGCCTTTTAGTTCGCCAAGTTCCTCTGTTTTCCTTAACTTAATCTATATTAAGTACAGCCTACTTAATATAGATTACTCGATATAAAATTAAGAAAATATTCTTTTTAAAAAAATGTTTTGAAAAAAATATTTTAAAAAATTGGAGTCGCTAATCAGTTGAATTAGTAAAAAATGAAATTAGTATTTCCGTATGTGAAAACCTTAATTTAACCACTAATTCGCGTATTTTCTAAGAAAATTATTTTTAGAAAAATAACCAGAAAAACTAAGTTCGAAGGCTAACTTATTAAGACTAAATCACCATATAAAAATAAAAAAAAAATTAATTAATGGGCTTTATTTTTATATTTTTCTAAAAATACTAAGATATATAAAAATATAACTGAAGTGAATTTTTTATTATGAATTTCTAAGGAAAAGGAAAAAAAAGTTTTCTTATTTTTTATACACTTATCTTGAAGATGCCTACGTATCCGGTAGTCGAATCAAACTAATGTAATTCTTTTAAAAAATATTTAATGGGTTGATTCCTTTTAATTTGAAAATTGAGCTAAATTTATATTTTTTAACCAATTTATTTTCTATTAAGATAAATCTTAAAATAACCTGATTTTTATTCTCAATTAAAAAAAAAAACCTAAAGACTTAATTTTTAAAAAGACATCAAGTTAGTATTTTTTATTTTTAGGAAAAACTACTATATGACAAAACTTAAAAAAAAAATCCCGAAGCACCTAAATGAGAAAAAATAAATAGAGAAATAAATAAAAATGAAAATTAGATAAATTCAACAAACTTTAGATATGATAACTAATTCTAGGTATAGAAGATACGTTTTAGATTCTTTGAAAATTCGACTTAGTTTCTAGAAACCTTATTTTAATTTAGGCTTTCAATTTTTTCAAGCCTTGCTTAGTCCAAGTTGATTTAGCCCAATAACTCATTTAATAAATCCTAAATTTATTCTAACTCAATATAAATTAGATAAAAAAAATCCACTTTATATTGAATTGAACTAAAAATATTTTAATGAAACACAATCTTTTAACGAATTAAAATTTATTAAATTGATCACTCACTATTATTCGAATTGACTCGACTGGACTCGATACGATTTGACTCGATACGACTTGATATTTTATTTTATTTTTTTTTAATTTTCATTTTCTTTAATTTTATTTTCTTTTTCTTTTTCTTTAACCTGACTTGATATTAAAATAAAATAGCAAAAATGAGGTGTCTATAAGGGTCTCCTTGATAAAAACCTCTAGACAGTTTAATTTAGCCTACATATTTTCCATTCAACAAAACATTGTATTCCATAGTAGTAACTGTGAGTGTAAGACCCACAATTAGGTATTCGAATTTCAACTTGTAGAATTTAGAGCAATCAAGTAAATTATTCGATTTAGCCCAAATTTTATGATGAAGTTAGGATTATTACTAAAAGTGATCACATAAGTTTAAATTTAAGAAAATAAGTAATAAAATTATAGAATATTATAATATCAAATTTTAAGTATATTACCCATTATTTGTCGAAAATACGTAAATTAATTTCGATAATTAACGAGTAGCTAAAGATAAATTACATGCATATTAAAAATCATAAAATAACTTCAATAATATTTAAGAATATTTATTTGTACTATATATGAATTTACATGTATATAGAAATACGTGAAATTATTTAAAATAAGTGAAATATGCTAAAATAATGTTAATTAATTAAATAAAATTCATAAATAATTAAATAAAAATCAAGAAAAATAGGGGAAAATGAAGAAAAGTCTAGAATTAGGTCGTGGCAACTTGGAATTGAAGAAATAAAAGTAGCCAATTAAATTGAAACAAATAGAAAGTGAAAAAAAGAAAAGAAAAGATAAAGCTAATATCACTTCAAATTAATGAGAGAAAAAAAATGTTTATGCAGCACTATAAATACCCAAAAATTTCTAGAGGCTCATTTGATTTGTTTGGAGAGCAGAAAAATTAGAGAGAACCAAAATAATTAAGGTTAGGGTTTATATACAAAAAATTACAAAAATCTGTACAATTAAGACCTTAGAAGGGAACCAACACCTAATAACAACCTGGGAGTGGACGATGACCACCACCACATGGTGGTAGTGAATTTGCTAACTGGCCGCTTATTTAAACCACATATGACTAGTCTCAGTTTAGCAAGTTTAAACCTAGAATAAATATAGAAAAAATTGTAGGAAAATAGGAAAAAAAATAAGAAAAATAGGGAAATTTTCGAGCTAAGGTAAAAACCCAACCCAAAGTGAATATGCTGTAAAACCCAGCCAGCCATCACTAGTCTACCGTGCACTAAGTTGGTCCGACAAACCCTTATCACCCTACGACCATTGGAGTACCCAAGAACACTAAGGTCAAATTTCTGTCATATTTTTTTTATTTTTAAAATATAACAAATCTGCCTAGAAAATTTTGAAAAAATTTATATTTAGATTATTTCATACATGCTTTTGTGTGATATTTTTATTTTTGAAAAATTTGTAATATTTAATATACTTACTTAAGAAAGTTACTATTCATTCGAATTTTGACTTTCAAAATAAATATATCAAATGTTGTTGTTTCTAATTAAAATTTTTGTGTAGGATATACATGATATATAGATAATTTCTATATAGCTTGATTTTTTATTTGAGTATTTTTAATATTTATTGTATTTTTTGACCTAAAAATAACTAGAAATTAGGCTAAAAATGTGAAATAAATAAGATTTGTGAACTTAAATGGTGAAATTGACCTATACTGATTTTTAATAAAGTATAATGATGTTAGGATAGATTGAAAATAATTTTGTGCAAAAAGAATCATATTTGGGTAATTAAGTATAATTTAAGGATAAAATCATAATTTCAAATATATAGACAATAGATCGAAAACTTGAAACCAAGTGATGACCGAATTCCCCATATTTTTAAGAGTCTATAGAAATTTTCGAGGATTATTTAGTAACCCGAGCTATTTATTATGAATTGACGTAGTAAAATAACTTAAATAAAGAATCAATACCCAATTCTAGTAATAATAGGTTAAAAATACGATAAATAGTTGAACAAAAATTATCTATATGTATACTAGTTAGATTAGATAAAAAGTATATATTTAATGATATTTTAATAATCAGGATATGTTATATATATATTAGGGTTCGATGATACCCTTATTATAGATATATATTGGCAAATTAGGCAAAATATAATTTAATAATATAAAACACGTATGGTACAATAGTATTTGATTAGATACCTATAACTGTGTTAAAAACTTGAATTACTCGTAAAAAGTCATCTCTAGAAATAGAACCCGTAATACGTGTTGTTAAGTCTATACGAACCCAATAATACTATTTTTACTAAAATCGGATAATCTTAGGTAATATATTCTATAACTCTATAATATTACTAAAATGTACGTATTACGATAACTCTACCGAAATTGAAACATAATTCAACTAATTAAAAGTACGTTTTGATACGATCAAAATAATATATTATATATAATGGTATAATTACGTATATTATTAATAATTAATAACTTAACTAGATATATGTATATAATATAATAAAACCATATATTATTATGATAATATACTTTATTATATAACCGTTTTAGATAAAACCTTAATGTTTTCATAACTATTATGAAAATTAAATTTAGGTTTTATGTATATAGAATTCCCCAGTTGTCAGACTGTTGACAACCTAAGTCTCCCATAGTAAGCATCTGAATAGGTAAGTTGGGATTTTAGCTTTGCCGCTTGTTGAGATACTGTATTAAAATATCTAGAGGCTCAAGAATACTTCTATTTGTGTTTGTAATTAGTTGTTTATGTACATGCCATTCGAATGTTTGGTATTTCGTTGTGACAGGAGTTGAACTCCTACATGTATTACTCTGCATGATTGCATTGTTTTTATATTATATGAACTTATTTGGTCACCCCTAATTACAACTAATAATTATTCGACTATCACGAAACTGGACATACATAATAACCATTAAAGGAAACGATTAGGAGCGTCAAGCTAAATACCGACTCCCTTTGATGAGGATAGCAGAAATGGTCATTTCCCCATCCTTAATCGAATTAAGTGATAGGCGAAAAAGTCGCAGCAAGTGTAGGGATCGTGGTTCAAAGGTGGTTACGGGAGAAAGGTATTCTCCATTGTACAAGCTTGGGTTTGGTCTGATATGAGTCATAATAAAACTCTTCAATCCAGATTAGAGTGGATGTAATTTCTTTAACCTCACAATGAATCGAATAACATTATGTGATGTTTCATATGATTGATTGTATTGTATTTTATCATAATTAATAACCTTGCTTATGATTACTTGGTACTCTTCTGACTCCGTCCTACTTACTAAGCTAGTTATGCTCATACCCCCATAGACTCTTTTGCAATTATTGAGTGAAGATTAGGATGTTTAGATACCACTAATCCTAAATTAGTGTGCTATTGACTTGGAAAGTGATGAACGAAGAATCAACTGAACCTAGGCTTTTGACTTTTCTTCTGAATTTTGAGGAGACTAACTAGGAATTTCCTTGGACGCCCACTAGTTTCTTAGCTTATTGAAAAAAGTCTGCAGAATTGTGGTTTTTGGTAAATTCTGATTATAAATTATAACTTTAAATATGAGACGTTTACGTAAGTACTATTATATTATGAGACAATAGGTTATATAGAGCAAATATTTTGTCTTAGGTTAGTTTACAAGTAAGATTGTTACAACTCTTCTTGTTTGGGGCATAATAGTAACACAAGCTGTAACCCACTTGATCTATTTAGTATCCATACCTAGCTTTAGGAGAATAGCCTTTAAGAAGTCCCACTCTACTCTGTTATACACTATATTCATGTCAATTTTTATAGCATATGTGAGCCCCGTAATTTTATGTAGTCATTAGAATGACTAATTTGTGGCGTATGTGAAAGTCAATCAAATAGGGTAATACTTCATGTATGGATCTTAGTAGTTAAATGATGGCACATTATAAGTCCAAAATATAGAAATATAATTAAAAAAATATTATTATAACTAAAAATATATAACTTTACTAAACTGTATTATATTGTAGTTTATTCTCCATAAATGCGTAAATTAGGTAACAGAAAATAAGTAAACATTAAAGACGAATTATTTAGACATTAAAATTATAAAGTGATGTAAAATAGCATATGAAAATAGTATATGTACCTCGGGTGTGATTATTATATATAATTAAATACTCAAAAATGCTTTAAATACTTGAAAATTTATATAATTAACTCAAAATTGACAAGAAAAAGTGATAAAAAATTAGAAAAAATTGCTAAACACCATAATCAAGATGGATTCAGGTGTAAACAAGTATGGGACAACTATTAGATAAGTGATAAACTCCAAAGACACCTAGACATACAAAATGAGAGAGAATAAAGGCCCTTAGGAGAGAGAAAAATTCATTTTCTCTACATGCAAGCTTAGAAAATTTATGGAAATGCTCTTTGAAGGTTATTTGATGAGTTATGGTTCAAAGAAAATTATGGAAAGGGGAAGAAAGATTTAAAAAAATTCTAGAAAAATAGGAAGCTGAACCCAAGTTCGCAAAGCACTTGGAGGCAAACCACCACCATAGAGTGATAATAAAAGCAGTGTCTCATTGTGCCGACATGGTGGTGGTAGTCGAACTGTCAATTTTTTGTTAAGTCAATTTTGATACCCAAATTTCCTTAAAATTATAAAAATATCAAATTCACTTCAAAAATTATAAAAAAAATTAATTTTGACATATTTTTATATATACCTTTATGGAAAAAAATTAGATTTCAAAATTTTTAAATCAATATAGTACCTCCTTAAAAAACCGAACAAAATTGATCGATTTTCAAAGTTTAGTTGAATAATCCTATTAACTTAGTTTCAATGCTAAATTTTTTCTGGAGAGCCCTTATATTGCATGTGAATATTGTATAAAGAGTTTTTAGACAAAAATGATTTCCATAATTTTTATTAATTTTTTAGCCTTTAAATTTAATAAAAATGCTATTTTTGGGAAATTTGGTGTAATTAGCTTTAAGAAAATCAATTTGTACCGGTTCTAAAATTCATATGAGCTATGTTCTATGGTAGGATATGATTAGGAGTTAGTTGGATTGAACAGAATTTGATGTATATACAAACCATTGGTTATGGATTACATGTATTAAGGTGAGGGTATGTGGATTTAGAAGTATAGGTGATATGGTGAGCATAAGTATGTTGAACCTATTATATGATCATGTTTTATCATGCTTGCAAACTAAGATAAGATATTGTGGCAAGTCGCTGGGAGTAAATATATAAATTAATTTTGTTCAAATAGTTTTTCAAACGGTTGAACTAGTAGAAGAGGGACTTAATTCTTGGTTTAGATACTTGATCATAAGGATGGATGGTAAAGGATTGTAATTATAACCTTATTATGGCCTTGTTTGAGAAGCTAGTTGATAAAGGAAGCATAGTTGTAAAGACTTTAGAGACAATTTCAGATGGTCGATTTGGTAAAATAATGACTTAAATTTTTTATTCAAATACTTGACCAAAAGTTTGGTTGGTGCAAGGATCTGGATTATAATCACTTTAGAGTCTTGATCAGGATAATATTTAATTAAATAAACATGGTTGAACTAACTTCAAAAACATGCTCAAAAGGTTGGCGGAGGAAGGGATTTGACTCTAAATATTTTGGAGCCTTGTTAGGAAGTTATTTAGTGAAAAAAGTGGAATCGTATGGATATCAGGGACTTAATTAGAGAGTTGGTTGGTCTAAAAGGCTTAAATGAAATCGCTTTAGATACATCTTCAAAGGATTGATTTGGAACAAGGGACTTAACCATATCCCATCGTAGATTTGTTTGGTAAAGTACTTAGTAAGGGAAATGTGGTTGGAATGGCTTTGGGATTGGATCTGAAATTGATTCATGCGGAATGCTTAGAGGAAATAACTTTAGAGGCTTATTTAGAAACTTGGATAGAGTAAAGAGTACAATCAGGATAATTTTAGAGACTGCATCAGAAGGTTCTAAGACCAAAACGTGATATTAAACAAGATTTCAAAACCTTGTTTAGAAACTTCAATAGTAAGACGGAACCCCACATTAAGCTTATACGACTTGTTAAAGATAAGTCACAACCACATTTAAATTAGTTAAATGAATTCATTCACTTTATTTAGTAAGACTAAAACAATTACATTGTATATTTTAGGGAGAACAATGAAAGTGGAGTAGATCAATTATCAGGACTCTTAAGTATCACACGTCCAGGTAAGTGGGATCGATGCTTTACAGCATTTTGAAGTATTATTAAGGATACTTGAAGGCTTTAGTATATGTCTTGATTGTTAAAGTAAGTTAGTTGTCTGTATGTAGGCAAAGTGTGTGCTTGAATACGGTTTTACTATTTAGAGTGCTAGATTTAATGTATTGCTTGCTCGATCACCCTAAAATCAATCTAACATAAACTTAACTTAACTACTGATAGAACTTGCATCATAACTCGCAAAGGAAAATCAATTAGGTTTCTTAGGCCAAACACAGACCCTTCGATGAGGATAATAGAAATTGTCATTTTTCAACCCTCAGTTGAACTAAGTGACAAGAAAGGAGCTCGCGGCAAGGTTAAGGACCGTGGTTCAAAGATAGTCTCGAGTGGAACGTGTTTCTTCATTGCATAAGCCCCGATTTGGTTCCGATTTGTGAAGTGTGCAGCATTAAACTCCTCGAAACACAGATTAGAGCGAGCACAATTTCTCTAATCTCACAACAATCAGTCAACATCGTATGATGGCATTTGCTTAAACATGTATTGCATCTAATTAATCTTGTTTGAAAACCCTGGTTTCTTTGTATAGGATATGTGCTATTGTCTTGTCTCACTTATTAAGTAAGTTGTCGCTCATTCCCTTATAGTTGTCTTTTAGGTTTCGTAGTAAATACATCAGTACTATTTCAAGTTTCAGAAGTGTACAGAATGGGGTTAGGGCATGAGATTCAAGACCAGCTAGCCAGAATCCTATTTTGTTTATTAACTTTACTAACCTTTAAGAAAACTAATAGGGTCTCTTCAGGTAACCCTCTAGTTTTCAGCTATCATTACCAGTACTATGCTTTGTAAATCCATGGGCTTTTACAAAGTTTTATTATGTCATTTTTCTAAAATTGTTTATAAAACTTGTTTTCTTGTTGAGCTTTTATATTACAAAATCTCCTACAAAAGCTATTTTAGTAAGTTATATCATGGGTTGATGCTAAATCGAGATTGAATTGGATGACTCAAAGCTATGGAGTGGTAAAGGCCTGGTTTAAACAATACTTACGTTAGAGACTAAAGTAGCTAGCTTCTAACTTAGGTTAGGTTACACGACGAGACTGTTATGACTTCCTAATTTAGGGCGTGACATCATACCCATAGTTTTTCCCTCTTCTTCTACTCTTTAAAGAGTGAAACATCTAGTGAACTACAACATGTTATCATGAATCATACGTATAAAGATGAATACACTCAAATTTTTAGTCACAAATTTGCTTAAGTAAGCCTTTAACTGATTTACTAATACTTTAGAGATGGTTTTGTATAAAAAATTACACAAGCTTATGGAATAGGAATGATTAATGGATTCCTAATTAGGGACTTTTGGGATAAGAATTATGTTAGTGTTATTAAGGGAGTTAAGGATCTAATTTGTTGAGAAGAAACTTTGGATTACTTCTATTATGGCTGGACCTATAGTGTTCCAATAGCTCTAGAAGAAAATCCCTGAAAAGTCATATGATCCTGGGGTTTTAATCCCCCTAACTAAAAAGTGGCTTGTTTAATCTCTTTCCTACTTGCCTCTTCACATGGCATTTGATTTTCTGCATCTGTAAATACAGTAGACACCTAATCTAGGCACTGTCTCCATCATCTTCTCCTTCTACTGTTAAAGAGCTTGTTGTAAAATTGGACACAAGTTCTTCCTATCTCTCCTTCATCTATCAACCACACTCCTTTATCATCTTTTATTTTTAACACTTTATTTTTCTACCTTCTACATAATATTGTGTGGTGGAAAAACAATGTATTTTGATCCCCATAATTCAACCATTTAACTCTTAATCGTTGATGTCAGTAGTTCTCTTCCCTCACCCCTACTCCCCTACATTTCCTCTATTGGCACTATGATCTCCTCTTCATCTTCACCTTCTTGTCCAATTTTTGTGTTTTGTAATGCACTTAGTCTTTTCATGAGTTTCTTTATTTTTTTTTACTATTGGGTACCTCTACTCTGCTCCATTTGATCAACTCATTGCTACATGCTTTAAGTGTATGCATTAACTACCTTAGGTCGACTCCTCTATGTTGTCTTCAACACCTTTTAATCACCTACTCATAATCATTGAACTCCTTCCATAGGTTTTCAAAACAAAATCTTCTAGGACACTTGCTGTCACGGCATTTAGTGTTCATGATCAAAGCCACATGGTCGGATCCTAGAGCTAGACAATGTTATATTTGAGCGTTAGGAAACATTCTTACCTAATCAATTGACGTGAAGCCCCTATCGATTCTCTCTTTGACTAGTACTCCACTAAACCTTTTGTCTAGCCACATAAACTGTTGTCCCACAAAGCCTAGATCTTGCAATCTTTCTTAAAAAACCATATTCTTAAAATCTTCCATTTGCCTCCTACTTCTTCCTCTACTCTTTTCGATGGGCTCTAATTTTCATTGAAATCTCCAATGCAGAGCCAAGGCCCTTATAAATAATGCAAACACTGCACTATATCTTTCCAAAGCTTTCTTTTCTCGCAAAAGTCAGTTAAGGCATATATCTATGAAATACAGGCCTAAAACGACCCATCATTATGTCTCACTTCCATTATAATCCAATGTTTCTTTACTTCTATCACTTTAATCCTTACATCATTAGTCTACCAAAGTGCAAAACTCATTGATAAACCCATAGAGGGAACATAAAAAGCATTTGTGTACTTCTATCTGTATTGAATTCTATCCAAAAGATTATTATTGTTTTTGGTTTTCATAAGAAAGACTATCACCAAGTTATGTTTATTCAATAGTCACATAAGGTTTCGAATTGTGAAGGAGTGACTAATTCCTTAACAATTCCAACTCACGAGCTTCATAGCCTCCGTGTGGTTGTTCAAGGTTAGCCATCTTTACCTTGATCATTATTAAAATTTGCTACCCTTACTTCTACTTACACCAAAGCAGTTTGCTCCAATTTTCTATCTTTACTCTTCCTACCCCTCTCATTCTACAACTTGCTATCATTTAGTGCAATGTTAACCAATTTTTAAGCTTGGGATCAAAAGGTTTTGTCATCTAGTCTTAGTCTCTTCTCCTCAAGTAGCAAAAAGTCATCTCTATTGCGTTTTAGATTAAGTTAGCCCATTGCTTTTGTCGTAGTTTTAGCTAAGGTTGTATTGATTGGCATAATTTTTTACTGCTCATTATTCTTTTTAGGTTCACTTTCTAAATCGTTTAGGGGGAATTCAATAAAATAGATGGATGGTGAGCATTGTATCTCTAGTTTAATAAAGGACGTTGATAGAGTTAGGGAGCTTACTGGTATAAGAGTTAAGGTTACTACTTTTAGTGGTGAAGAAAGTGGTCCATCATGCTATAGGGAAGAAATTTTTTTTTTTTTTGTCACAAAGTTTAGGTTTAATGGTAGGAAGGAAGGTCATTTGGTGGAGTTAGGTTAATGTGTGTAAAAAAAGTGATAATTCTTAAGTGTTATAACGTGGTCTTGTAATTTTTGTTTTCTCTCTCTCTAGTGCCACTTTTATGTAAGTAGATGGCCAAATTTATTCCCTTGTTGCCATCGCACTTCATTGGTTAAAAATCAAAGAACTAATCTTGATTAATTTACCATCTTTATTAATTACACATACGTATTTGCCTGTCCTAATTAAGTAATTCAATATATGCAAATAAATATATTTTTATGGCTATGTAATCAACTTGTTACTATACTCCATCAACATATTTTTACTTATAATTATTGATTTTATAAGTTAATTAAACTATCACTAATATAATACTGTATAGTTTTCGATAAATAGCAATCTAAATTGCTATTTTTTACTTATAATAAAACTAACTCATTCACGCTTGTAATTTTTTACGAAGCAAACTTTACACCAATTCATTTCAACTAACTTTTATCGCCACAACGTAAAGTATTATCTAAACCAGAGAATGTTGACCCAAGTCCTAAATTAATTACTCGAAATTGTAATGACCAAAGCAAAAAGTAGTTAATAATGAAGCCAATAAACGCTAATGGATCAAAAGTTTTTAATCAGTGTTGATATAATATTCACTATCACGGTCTTATGACCAATACCAACTCTCTCTTACAACCAACGTGGGATAACATATAGTACTGTGAGCCCTTACCTAAAGTAATTGCACCTAAACTTAGGTCTTTTAGAAAAAGTCATTCGATTGTTCAAATTTTACAACATGACCAAAAAAGTTAGTAAAAGTAGCTCAAAGAACAATTGGGTTTATATTTTTATAAATTTGGTTTTATTAAAAGAAAATGCTAAAAACGATCTTCATTTTGGTATTTTATTTTTTGTAAAATTCTAAAAGAAAATCCTAATTTTAAAAAGGGTTTGTTAATTTGTTTATTTTGAAAAAGATAAAATTTTCTATATGATAAAACACATTCTTCTTTTTGTTTTTTTTTAATGTCTTTTTTGTCTTAGAAAAATACTTTATTTGAAATAAGAATTCTTGAAAACATGTTACAATAGGGAAAAAAGGAAAACAAAAACCTTTATAAGAAAAATAAATAATAATTAAATTTTCTATAATTTTTTAGTTTTTCTTCGAATGATGAAAAGAGACAACCAAACAAAATGCATGGGCTAGACCTGAAGTAAGATGTGTGGGTTGGACAAGTAGAGCTAAGGTCGATATTTGAGTCGGATCGAGTCACCCCAACACTTTTCACATGCGTTAAATGAAGGAGGAGCAAGCGGCTGCATTGGGCATCATACGACTTGATCCAAATGCCAAAATGATAAGGGGAAGTGACTTTCATATATTTTTAATTGGGAAATATGGGGGTAAGACAAGCACTGCGACCTAAGATTGTCATTTGGTGGTGGTTAAGTCAAGTCCGTCAATGATGGTAGTGCTTGGTACTCACAATAGTGGCAGGGGGCGAAAGAGGAGTATAGTCTTAGGTTTTAAGAGGCGATGGTTGTAGTGGAGATGTTGGTTTTGAGTGTAGTGCACCAAATTTGGGTGTTTTGTATGGTGGTTGCCACCACCAGACCCTAAGTGGTAGGTGGTGCTCCTAGGGGCTATAGCAAGGGTAAAGAGAGGTCTTGTTCAAAAGCTTATCTTGTGGGGATTACTTCCATGGTGGTGTTTACTTCATTAATAGTTGCCAGAGTTGAATTGCTAGAGAGAGAGAGAGAGGGTTTGGGGATGTGTTTCTGTGTGTTTTGATGCTTGTTGATGATGGATGTGAGAGCGTGGGTGCCTTTATATATACAAACAAGCTTACAAAAACTCAAAAACTACCATTAATGTCCAAATCAGCCATGAATGCAAAGCCCAAATTTTTAGCTTTCCTTGATTTTCTTAACCGATTGTAGTGACTAAAATGAATGAATGTGGTTGTGCTTTTGGATTCAATGCATAGAGGGCTACATGAAGAACACAAATCAACTAAGAATTTGTGTGTTTACACGTAGAACTTACACAAAAAATCAAGGTAAAGTGAAGGGGTCAAGTGGGATGCATGCGAGAAAGGAATTGAAAAGAGGGGAAATGGAAGGAATATATGCAAACATAGCATTATGTGGCTGCCACTTCAACCACGTAGTCCTGTCAAGATTTGACATATGTCACAGCAAACACATGGACCAATAACCGGTCGACATTTGTTATGGGATAAACAAAAACAAAAAGGTACCAAACCTAAGACTTTCAATGCATTCCCCTTGTTAAGTCCAAGTGTAATACCAAATAGACCGTTGGCCCATGCCCTGAAACATCATGAAAGTAAATAATACTTAACCCATAAAATAACCTAACTTGTTCTAGAAATAAAAAATACATGAATAAGTTAATGTATCTAATGACTCGGTACAATCCTAAATTATTATTTTTCTTAAAAACTATTTTCTTAAAAATATTTTATTTGTCTAAAAATCCATTTTCCCTAAAAGAAAATTCTATTTTCCTAAAAAAAATTCTATTCTCCTAAAAATTCTATCTTTCTATTTTTTTATTTTTCAATTTTTTGTCTCTTCTTTCAATTTTCTAATTTTTTTGTTATTTTTTTTATATTTCCTCTCTCTTTTTGAATTAAGACCATTTTATTACTTAAGAAAATAAATTACAAGGGGACAAAAATAGGGTGTATATAACTATCCCTTTTTGTGGTGAAGTTTATGTAAAACTTTACCATAAAGACAAATAAGACACCATTTTTACCTTGGGATAAACTATATTAGGAAGCATTAAAGTCAACTAGTTATCCTAAACTTTCATCCACTGGGGATTTGTAATGATTGGGAAGAGATAGCGCTCTACAAGTAGGCTATCTTTGAAAGGGGAGTATGACCATTGTTTTTCTTTTTTTTTTTAAGAAAGAAATGGCTAAAAAGCGAGTTTATACCCTAAAACTTGAAGGTTAGATCAAGATAAAAAAAACCTAAGGTGCTCAAAGAGCAATGGGCACACTTCAAGTGTAACGAGAATTTAAAGAGAGGAAAAGAAATAGGATAGTTCTCTGAGAGCATACGATCCAAATGTTTCAAGTCAAGATAGCACTCCGAGAGCATGTGATCCGAAGGTTTTAAATGAGGATAGCACTTTAAGAGCATATGATCCTAAGAATCTAAATGAGGATAGCACTCTAAGAGCACGTGATCTGAAGGTTCCTAAAATTAAGATAATGCTCTTAAAGCATGCGATTTGAAGGTTTTCAGTCATGATAGCACTCTAAGAGTAAGCGATTTAATGATAGGGTAGCGCTCTAACGAGCAAGAAATTTAAAGGTTTTAACTTAGGATAGCACTCATAAGGTATGTGATCTGAAGATAGGGTAGCGTTCCAACAAGTAGGCAACCCGAAGGTTTTTTATCTCAGGATAGCGCTCCTAGGCATGCGATCTGAAAATAAGGTAGTACTTTAATAAGTAAATGACTCAAAGGTTTTGAATTAGGATAGTAGCTCCTAGAGCATGTGATTCGAGGGTAAGGTAACACTCTAATGAGCAAGTAATCTGAAGGTTTTCAATCAGGATAGCTCTCTTAAAGCTTACGATCCAAGGGTTTTAAGTTAGGATAGCGCTCCTGGAGTATGCAATCTAAGGGTTTTAACTCAAGATAGAGCATGTGATCCATAATATTTTTACTACATAGACAACGCTTTAAAGAGCAAATGATCCATGGGGATCATAGCAAAAGAACTTATGTGGACATTTTTGGGGAAACTTGAAAAATGACAAATTTGTCGATTAACAATCATGTAAGACAGGGTGACATTCGGGATAAAGTCCCTTAATAGAAAGAACATTGGATGACATCAGCCATAAAGGTGATCATGTTAGAGAAGATTGCTCTGGCTACTAATGCTAACTTGGGAGCTGAATCAAATAGGAGTAGATCCCTGAACTTGGACAATAAAAAGTGAACCACTTTCGAAAAATGAGTTACCGAAGGTGAACACATTGGAATGAAAGAAGGTTACCACTAAGGTTAACTTTGGAAAAGATGAATTTCAAAAGAAACGATAATTCTTGACTTGAAATGTTAAAAACTTGGACCACTAAGGTGACATGGGAAGAAAATGTTTGAATGGACTTGCAACGCTAACTTAAAATGAGAGAGAATGGAATTTATTACAAAACTTTTTTTTTCTTTTGACTTGCTAACAGGTTTGGATTTCTCATAGATTTCAAGAAAATAACACGTAAATAGTATGACAACTTAATCTTCGGGACCACTTTTGTCTAAGAGAACCCTTTCTATCTTGAGGGTCTTTACATTTTTTCAAGAACAAATGACTTTTTAGGGCATAACTTTTTCAAATTTCTTCTTAGTCAAGAGAAGATATCTCATTACAAATAAGTTTAGTCTAAGAGGACTTCCTTGCACTCTTAGCTTAAACTCCTCTCCTTTGATTTATATTCCAAAAATTATGGTCTATCTTGCAAGTGGTACATTTTTAACCAATTTGTTAGGTCTTTTTCAGAAAAAAAAAATGTAATATAAGCTTTAGTTTTTGGTTACAAAAGGGATATTAATGTATAGGCCTTTTTTAAAAGAGTTCATTTATTCATCCCGAGTTTACAAGTCAAGAATCTTATATGTAAAACTAAAATTATGCTTGCCCTAGTTTCAAATATAATTTTTACTAAGGATAAGTTATTTCTTTTAATCAAAAGAGCTTTTAGAATGGGTGGAATTCTGAGTGGACTATAAGCTACGTGTTAACTTCAATTTCTTTGGGGATCATGAGTTTTGAGGGAAACTTTGGTATTTATCCTGGCTTTTCAAATTTAATCATCTCAATCATATTTTGGGGTTCTTGCTTTAGGAATAGGCTTTTTGAGTTACATGCCCTTAATCCTTTTAGGTCTTTGTGTTTTGGACTTGATCATCTTGTTTGCTTGATTTTCTCATTTTATCCCTTTTCATTTTCCTCTTCTTTTTTTTTATCATTTTGACTTAAGACAAAGGTAATCATACCTTATTTTGGCTTACAACTCTAAGTGTGTAAGGTTTGTGTATAATGTTCAAAATGTGGGTATTTCTTTATTTCAAAGGAAATAAGTTATTAGTAGTTATAATTATAATGGAATTGATGCGACTGGAGTAAGCATAGATTGGTTTTAACCTTTTCTCCTGATTAATGCCCCTAATCTCCTATTTGCCCCATTTTAGGGGTGGTTTTTGATGGGCTTTGGTTTTATAAATACTTCATTTAAAAGGCGCAACGAAGTTTACAAGGGATTTTGTGCTTAAGATATTGAAAATAAATACCTAACTTCATTTTAATTCATGTATCAAATTCAAGATTATGAAATGAGTCCAACAACCTCATGTTAATGAAACTCAATTCTCAAGGCGTTCTAAGGTAGTGTTTGGAATATGGTTTGCCTTTTTTTGTTTTAAACCTTTCAATTAATAAGATAAAAACAACTTATTTACATTCATGCTCTTAGATAATTTGAAAATTTTCCCTAAATCTTAAAGGTCCTTAAGGGGCCCCAACTTGAAAATAAAACATGGCCAAATAGATGACCTTTATTTCAAATGAGTTCTATTACAATAGTATGCCACGATTTGACTTTCAAAAGTACCTCTTTAAAACATTCCTCATCCGACTTTTCTTTCAACTTACCCCATTAAACTAGTTTTCTAGAGATATCCCTAACTGCTTCACATGGTAGTCAATCTTCTCTGATAGTAGTAATAGGCTTTCAAAGTTAAGTATTGTAAGTGGTCCATTTGAAGTCCCCTCACAATTAGGCTTGTGGCACATGGCTTTCAAAACGTTAAGTTAAATCAACTTGGCCTTCATAATATCTTAGATCTTGTTTCTTAGCCTCCAACACTTTTCAATTGGAGTGCTCCTTTTGACTCATATGATAGTCACATTATGCTTATAAGTCAAAATTTTATGGCTTGTAGCTTAGATTATAGGCTTCACAATACATGACCCCAATTTCCCTTAACTTGCTAAAGACTCAGGTTAATGGGATCTCAAGTTGAGTGAATTGTCTTTTCTAGGCCCCATAAGTAGATTTGCCTTCAGCTTGTATTTTCTTACTCTTCCCTGGATCTTTTCTCTTTGGCCCAATTTCACGACCTTGATTAGAAGCCATTTGAAGTCTTCTAATGGTCATTTCTAAGTCTATGATTCCCTTTTGTAATGTTGTCATTTCCTCTTCTAAGTTCGCAAGACTTTTATCTAAGCTCAAATATGAGATATTTGAAGATAGTTGATTATGGAACCCAAGATCTGCAACTATTGGACCATTTGATATATCACTTTTCTAATGAAAGCAAACTTGCCATTGGCTATTATAAGCTTTGAACTTGATGTGAAAACTCTTGAGAAGAAGCCATATCTATTAGCAATTTCTCAAAAATTTCTTTTTTCTTTTCTTTCTTCTCTCTCTTTCTCTCTTTTCTTTTTTCTTTTTTTTTTTAAACTTTGAAAATTAGATCAACCATGGCTTAGGCAAGTTTTATGAGAATGGAGGGATAATTTTGTGAAGAAAAGAAACTTTGGTGAGGTATTTGATATTTTTCAAATTATTTTATAGAGAAATGAAGCAGTGGAAATACAAGGATGAGGTTTATTTACATGAAGGATAAGAAGTTGACCTTTAGTGCAGAAATCATTTCAAAATGAAAGAGAGCTGAAAGAAGACTAGGTATGACAACTAAAGAAGAATACTTCTGCTTGTAGGTATTTAAAAAGTTACCTACAATAAGTATAATCTAGAATATCTACTTCATCAAGAGAGAAGAAGTTAATTTACAAAAGGAAATAACCATCAATGTAATTATTTTACAAGAAAAGAGGGTAGGAGAATTTACCTAAAATTCCTAATGACTATTTCAAAATAAAAACTACTTACAAAACTTACGAAAATTTCTAAGATGGTACAGGTAACTACCCAAAAGGAGAAATGGTAAATGTTTACAACTTATGATGAAATATTTTTTACAAAATTGAGAGAACAAAGATAATTATTTTATTAAGGAAAATGAAATTCTAAAATCTATAGATTATTTTATAAGGGAAAAGAAAATGACGAAGAAGTCACTAAGTTATAAAGTTAACAAAAGGAGACAAATTTAGGATTGAGCTATGAAGATATGAAAATTCAAAAGACTATATTGACAAGACTATAATGTGTGTGCGTGTGTATGTGTTTTTTTATATACAAACCTATGAAAACTTAAAAAGGAATATAAGGAAGTGAAAGAAATTTTTTACATTAAAAGAAAAATGTTTTTCAACTTACTTTACAAAATAGAAGGAATATTTTATAGGAAGACAATAGGAGTTACATAGGATAACGAAAAAATTATTTATTTTTTTAAATTTACTTAAATACTTATTTGAAAAAGTAATTTGTAGTAGGAATGCGATTTATTTTCAATGATGACAATAAAGGAAAATAATAAGAGTCCTAAAAAGATGTAAGGACTAATAAATAATGGAAAACATGGCATATAGATGCAAATGTAAAGGCCTAATGATAAACTAGTAATGTGGCAATTTGAAAAATTTAGGGTCATAACTTTATTGGAATTCTACTATTACAACAACTATTTTACAGAAATATAATTTAAAGGGAAATTTTATACTTACAAAGAGAAACGTACAAGGAAATACAAAGTATTGGGAAATCACAATTTACAACAACTTTAGATAATAGTCCAATATAATTAGCGCCTAATTTGAGTTTTTATAATAAGGATGGTAATGTTAAGTGCTGGAAATGTAGCATAAATCATTTTTCGAGAAACTATGCTTAGCTTAAAGGAAAATGTTTTATACGTGAAGACTGAAATCATATGCTTTGAGCGTGCCTTAGAATGAAACTGTGAAGTGTAACAAATATGGTAGAAATGGGCATTTCTCCGTATATTGTCTACAACTTGGATAAAGAGCTAAGAGGACTAAAGGTTCTAATAACATGACTGCACCTGCTCGTGTCTTTGCCATGGAGGATATGAGAAATGGGGAGGATAAAGATTTTGCGGATTGGATGAAGGAGTATTATCATGATGATACTGAAGAGATTATGGGAGTCGAAGAAGAAAATGATGAAGGACTTGTAATAGGTACATACTCATACTACTTATTTTGATTATAATTTAAGTGTAAGTTAAATTGAAGTACTTAGTTTTGAGATTTATGAATGCAAGTTTAGTTAGTAATCATAATATTAGTATATTCCAGGGAATGTACTTATAAAAGGACAACCTGCTTTTGCACTATTCGAAACTGATGCATCTCATTCATTTGTAAGTTAGAAATTTGTTAACAAGAAGGAGATTAGTGTAGTTATGATTAAGACAACTTATAGAGTTAAAACTCCTACTAAGGATAAGATAATGACTCGAGAAGTGATAGATGATGATAGAATTAAGATTCAAGAGAGGGAATACTCTATAAGTCTCGTAATATTACCTATACAGGGTTATGATGTAATAATGTGAATAGATTGATTGTCTAAGCGTAAAGCGATTATAGAATGTAGAAGTAAAACTATTACTCTAAATGATGGAGAAATGGTATTTCAAGGAAAGGTTGGTGGAAGCAAATTAAACTTAGTTATGGTAGAGATATGTGATAAATTGTATGAAACAAAAGAGGAGGAGAATGATTGGAAATTTTATTGGGTGTTTGACATGAAAGTAAAGAAAGAGGTACCCAAAATAGTGGACATACTGGTAGTATATGAATTTTCAGATGTATTTTTGGAGGATTTACCAGGTTTAGCTCCACATTGAGAGTTAGACTTCACTATCAAGTTAGTTCATGGAACTAAACCTTTTTCTAAAGCTCCATATTAGATGTCACCCACAGAACTTCAAGAACTAAACAAGCAACTCCAAGAGCCATTAGACAAGGGTTTATTCATCCGAGTGTTTCACCATGGGGAGCACTGATATTATTTGTGAAGATGAAAGATGATACCATGAGATTGTGCATAGGTTACTAGGAAATAAATAAGGTTACCATTAAGAATAGGTATCCGTTACCCCACATTGATGATTTGTTTGATTAGCTACGAAGTGAGACTGTATTTTCTAAAATTGATTTGAAATCAGGATATCATCAATTACGAGTTAAGCTGAAGGATCTGCCTAAAACTGCATTTAGAACATGATATGGTCATTACGAATTTTTCGTGAGGCCTTTCGGTTTGATAAATGTCCCGACTGTGTTTATGGACTTGATGAATTACATATATCGACCATATTTGGATAAATTTATCGTTGTGTTTATTTATGATATTTTGATCTATTCAAAAACCAAGGAAGAGCATGTAGAGCATTTATGTTTGACATTACAGAAACTAGGAGAAAATAAATTTTATGCCAAGTTAAGTAAATGTAATTTCTGTTAGATAAAATTTCTTTTTTGGGTCACATTATATTTGGTAAAGGAATCTTTATAGACCCTGACAAGGTAAAAGTAGTGATGGATTGGAAGCAACCAACCACTATTTTGAAGATTAGGAGTTTTCTAGGTATGGCTAGATACTACTAATGATTTATTAAAGATTTCTCTAAAATTGTCAAACTATTGACTCAATGACCCAAAAAGATGTAAAATTCGAATGGGGTGAAAAATGTGAGTTAAGTTTTCAGGAGTTAAAGAAACGACTAGTTACAGCATCAATATTAACATTACTTGATTCTAATAAATCCTATAGCGTGTATAGTGATGCTTCTCGAAATGGATTGGGTTGTGTATTGATGCAGAATAGAAAAGTTGTTGCATATGCATCAAAATAATTGAGACCACATGAAAAGAATTATCTAACCCATGATTTGGAGTTAGCAACTGTAGTGTTTGCTTTAAAGATTTGGTGACATTATTTATATGAACAATGGTGTAAAATATACATTGATCATAAGAGTTTGAAGTATTTCTTTACTTAGAAGGAGTTGAATTTAAGACAGAGACGATGGTTGGAGCTGATTAAGGATTATGATTTGAATATAAATTATCACCCTAAAAAAGCCAATCCGGTGTCAAATGCTTTGAGTCGGAAGAATTATGAGCATGTTACACCATTATTAACTTCCCAACGTAAGTTGGTGTACAAATTTGCAAAGTTGAAAATTGGATTTGACTAGAGTGAGCCTAATAGTCAAATAATGATTTTGAAACTACAACCTATTTTATTGGAAAGAATTAAACAAAAGCAAGAGGAAGATAAAGATATGGTGGAAATGAAAAGGGAGTTTGAGCAAAGGAAATGATTTTGATTTCAAAGAGGATAAAAGAAGTATACTAAAATTTAAAGCAAGAATATGTGTGCCACAAGATCTCGACATAAGGAAGGAAATTTTGGATGAAGCAAACATTACAGTTATATCGTGCACCTGGGAGGAAATAAGATGTGCCGAGATTTAAAATTGATGCTTTGTTGAAATGGAATGAAAAGAGATATGACACAATAGGTAGTAGAATGCATTACATGCTAACAAGTTAAAGTAGAACATCGAAGAGCAGGTGGACCATTGCAACCTTTGGAGGTACCGGGATGGAAGTGAGATCATATCACAATGGATTTTGTGGTAGCACTACTTAAGACTGGAGCTGCTTATGATTCAATTTCAGATCAACAAAGAATGCACACTTCTTACCCTATCAAATGAGCGATTCAATGAAAAAGATCGTTAGCTTGTATGTCTGAGAGATAGCAAGATTACATGATGTACCTAAAAGTATTGTTTCTGATCGGGATAGTCGATTTGTATCCAAATTTTGAGAGAGTTTACATAGAGCATTTGGTACAAAGTTGCAATTTGGTACAGCTTATCACCTGCAAACAGATGGATAATCTAAGCGAATGATTTAAACCTTAGAGGATACGTTGCGAACTTATGTATTAGATTTTGGAGGTGATTGGGATAGATATTTGCCATTGATAGAATTTGTTTACAATAATAGTTATCGTGTGACTATACAAATAGCACCTTATGAAGCATTACATGAGAGAAAATGTAGATCACCGCTATATTGGGACCATGAGGAATATGCAATAACTGGACCTAACATGATCAATCAAACAAGTTAGAAGGTTAAGATTATATGACAATGAATGAAGGAAGCTTAGAACCGTTATAAGAGTTGGGCAAATTTAAAAAGAAGGCAATTAGAATTTGAAATTGGAGATCATATTTATGTCAAGATAAGCCCATTCAAAAGACATAGACGGTTTGGCATAAAAGGAAAGTTGAGCTCGTGATATATTGGTCCATTGAAGTATTAGAGAAGGTTAGTAATATATCTTACAAAATAGTCATACCTTCAAGTTTGTTAGACAACCATGATATATTCCATGTTTCAATGTTAAGAACCCGAATGCAATCGTAGAAATAAAGTTAATGGAGTTAAAGAGAAATTTTCAAGTGGTGAAGCAGCCAATAAAAATATTAGATAATTGGGTTCAAAAGTTAAGGAATTAAGATATAAAATATGTGAAGGTTTAATGGAATGAAGGTCCAGACTTAAAGATTACTTTAGAGCTGAAAGCAGTAGTGACGAAGTAGTACCCATGGCTTTTCTATCTTCCAAATTAGTAAAAGTATGTAATTATTGTTTTTGGTTATTTAAGTACAATTTAGATATACAAAAGTTTTGAGGACAAAACTTTTTTGAAGAGAGGTAAAAATGTATGCCCTGCAACTAGAAGTTCGGATTCGATACGTAAAGTTTAGGGTGATCAAATAAAGTGTCCGATTAAGCCTAAATTATGTGACAAAGCTAGAAATATTAGTAAAAGTGACCTCTGTAAGTTTGAATTTAGGAAAATAAATGATAAAATAAATAAATATTATAATATTGAATTATAAGCATATTATTCATTATTTATCATAAATGCGTAAAACGAGTTTCAATAACTAACGAGTTGATAAAAATAAATTATATACACATTAAAAATCATAAAATAACATAAATAATATTTAGGAGTATTTACTTATACTTCATATGTATTTATGTGTAGGTAAAAATACTCAAAATATACTAAATTAATGCTAAATAATTAAAGAAAATTACAAAAAAAGAAAAAGAAAAAGTTAGGAAATGTTTGGATTTGAGGCATAGCAAGCTGGGAATAAATAGGAAAAATTGACCAATCAAATTAAGGCAACTAAAAAGCAAAAAAAAAAAAAAGATAAGGGCCAAATGTCAATCCAAAAATTAAAAAAAAAATGTCGATCAGCTTTATAAATACCCCAACCTTCAACTGGAGTTCATTTAGTTAGTTATCAATTAAAGAAAGTTAGAGAGAAATTAAAAAGTGAGAGTTTAGTATATTTAAAAAAAATAGGAAATTTTGTGTGCATTTAGGGCTTGTAAAGCAAACCCACGACCAATGGTCACTTGGAATTGAATTGCTACCTCTATCGCTACTGTCATCGCCACCGCCACCGCCACCACACCTTATCTCTACCGCCTAGCCTTGCCAAAACACTTAAGACCATCACTAGTGACCGAAAGTCTATGGGACATACGAGTCTAATTCCTAACTCATTTTTGTTTAATTTTGTAAAAATATTAAATGTATTTAGAAAATTATGAAATTTGGTATTTTAAGGTTTTTATGTATGTAGATTTAGGGAAAAATATTGGTTAGATGAAATTATGTCTAGAAATATACAATTCTTAATAAATCCTACAAACTCAAGTTTATTTTGATTTAAAAATAAACAGCCTTAATAGTGTAGTTTTGAACTTATTATTTTATGCAAGCTATTTTGTGGATGTAAAACAGTGCTATAAAGAAATTTTTTAGAATTGAACTTAAGAAATTTTTTAGAATTGAACTTTCGAAATTTTTAGATCTGAAAATGATGTATAAAATGGGTAATTTTGGTCATAATTACTAAATTAGTAATTAAATGGATAATTACTAATTTAGCATGCTATTAGGTATTTTAAGATGTTAATATCTAATGTAATATAATATTTGTAGTATTTAAAGTATTAGATGCGATTATTATGTACTAAATATATGTAAAATTAATAATACATGAAATTAGAAATGTAATAAATAGAAAATATTTGGTTAAATTTTATAATATAATAATAGTAATATATACTAAATATAATAGGAAACTTAAATTTAGATAATTATATAAAAAATGTAAAATTTTCTAACATCGAGAATAAATTTGGTAGTTAAACTAGAATTATGATATACCGTACAGAATAGAATATTGGTTGATCAGCTGTTGACCATTGGTCCTCTTACGCACATACGACTCCGAAGCCTTAAATCTCTCACTCAAAGAATCCTCTTTTGGTAACCTACCGATGAAAAGAGACTCTATGTCGAAGAAGGATAGCTAAATTCCTTAATAAATCTGGGAGGTTACACCCTGCTTTATTCTCTGTCTTATGTTGACGTTGACTATTCACTTATCGAAAGCTCTGTACTAAATGATCGAACTTTCAATTATCGAGAGACTCCTGCCAAGTGACTAAATACTCTTCTTTGGGCTGAGTACTTTCTTTCGACTTCCTATTAGTCCCTAATGCCGCAATATCTTGATTCCCTTCGCCTGCTGTAATTAGAGAATTTATGTATGGAACCAATGTTGTGCTGCCACCTGTCCCTTTCACCTGACACTGTACTATTTTTCCTTTTTTGTTGTTTGTCCTTTTTACCCTTTTCCGTATGTACTAGAAATTCTTCTTTCGCATGCCTTTTTGTAATTTCTTTATTTATATGGTTGCCCTTAGGGCTTACTATAAATAATCTCTTTTGCTTGTAAACCGAAATCATCTTACATCACAAATATACATTGGATATACTAATCTTGTAAGATAATGCTCTCTAAGTCCATTTTTATACACTCTTATCTAATCTTATCAAGTAACTCAAGATTAGTGGTGGGTGAACCTTAACATCAACTTGTGCATCATATCAAGTAAAGTGTTAAGTCGTGTTGTGTTCGTTGATGTATTATATCCTCCAAGTAACTTCACGTCAACTACTCTTATCCGTTTGTAGACCGACTTACCCTATTTTCTTTGACATTTCGAATGACTTATTGGTTCAAATTTGCTATTGTAAGTCCTAGTGATAACTGAGCTCCTAAATATATCATATAATCCTGGTATCAGAGCTTGAGGTTATAATTGAAAGCTGTGTGTGATTGGTACCATAGTTTATTGTTAGATTGGTATTTTCTTTATGTGGTGATTTTCCTGCATGAAGGGTATGTTCTAAAGCTTATTTTCTTTTCAAGAATGTCGAATCCTAATGTTCAAGGAGAGATCAATGATGTCGAGAGTAATACTCATGGTTATGGTCGAGCTACCCAACAAACCCTACGTACTATGGATACAAAACCTTGTTGCTATTGTAGTTAATTTGGTTGTTTCAGTGCAGAGAGTCTTAGAGATTGGGCTAAGAGAGAGAGGAGTTGAATAGGGCCGAGAAATGAGAGATAAGTTTAGAAGGTAGATGAATGAACGAGCACCTAAAGCCTTTCCTATGAACCAAGTACTACCTTGATATGCCGATAGAGCCGCAAGAAGAAGATTGGAGTTAGACGAAGCGAAAGAGAATGAAGAAGAAGAAGAAGAGCAGTATGTTAGAGTTGACAAGCGTGAGTTTAGAGCTCCTAGGGGAGCCAAGTACGTCAAAGTACAGATTCTAAACTTCAATGAGTTTAGTAATGCTAACGACTACTTAGATTGGGAGGAGAAGATTGAAAAGAAATTCAACTTTTATGATTATGAAACGCTGTTTGTATTTGAGTAGTAACATTGGAATTTTCTGGATATGTAGCAATGTGGTGGAAGAAGTTGCAGAATGCTCGCTTGAGAGCTTGACAAGAATTTCGGACATGGAATGAAATGAAGAGGGTCTTGAGAGGTAAGTTCGTTCCCAAACACTATGAGCAAGACACTTTCAGACGTCTCTAAGACTTGAAACAAGGTAATAAATTAGTAGACGACTATGTCCGAGAGTTTCAATTACTCAAGATCTGGTGTGATGTCAATGAACCTGAGATAAGAACCATCGCAAGGTTTATTTCTAGGCTTAGGACCGAGATTGGTAACATAATGGAGTTATAAAGTCTTGCAACTCTAGATGAAGCTATCAGGGTGGTACAAGAGTCTAATGGTAGAAACAAAACCAGGTTAGTCATATGCCAAGTAGCTAACCTAGCTACTAAATAGAAGTAGCATGCCGAACCGACTAGGGAACGACCGAGCATCAAATAGTTTCAAGGTGGAACGTCAAAGGCAAGTGCCGATCCAACTAAAAGAAAGCCGAGGAACCTAAGGCTCGAAGAGACTAAGGTTAAAGTTCTAGAAGAAAGACCTGAGAAATCAAATGTTTTAAATGCCTCAGTTATGGGCACGTGGCTACTCAATGTCCTAACCATCGAGTCATGACTATTAAGGGAGACAAGCCCCGTGGGAGTTAAACAAATGCTGGAAGAGTTTCAGGAAGACCCCGATGCTGAGACACCTTCTGAGGGCAATTACGAGTATTATCTTATTGTTCAACAATCCCTTAGTGCATTTATGGCTGATGAGAATGAGCAGAGGGAGAACCTCCTCCAAACGAATTGCTGAGTGGATGGCAAGCTATGCACCTTAATCATTGACAGAGAGAGCTGCACCAATTTCATAACACAAGGGGTAGTTAATGCCATGAAACTGCTAACCCTGCCACATCCTAAGCTATACAAGATTCGTTGGCTAAATGAGAAAGGAGGCGTACATGTTACCGAACAAGTTAGAG
The DNA here is from genome assembly GCA_024138015.1 of Lumnitzera littorea. Classification (NCBI taxonomy): domain Eukaryota; kingdom Viridiplantae; phylum Streptophyta; class Magnoliopsida; order Myrtales; family Combretaceae; genus Lumnitzera; species Lumnitzera littorea. The sequence goes on along the minus strand of JAMXBB010000001.1, from coordinate 137,279,417 downwards.
TATTGATTACCATTAGTGATAGGTATTGGGACGAGACGTTGTGTGATGTCCTCCCTAGATGCGCTTCTTACATATTACTTAGCCGATTATGGTTGTTTGACTTGAGAGTGTTATACAATGGATACAAGAACATCTACATGTTCCAAAAGGACAAGAGACAAATTATATCAACACCCATGAGTCCTAAGGAAGTGTAGGAAGTGCAAGAAGCCCAAGAAAAAGTTGCTAGATCTCTGCAGCAAAAATCCTTAGTGATTTCATGTGCTTAGTTTGCCCTGAGAAGTCAAGGCCGAGGACTATGTGCTATTTTTAGTTAGGAGACTCTTGGAAGTGAGAGATGCTGAAAATTGTCCAGCTGAAGTGAGAGCTCTACTTGAAAAGTATGCCTATCTATTTCCTGTCGAGTTACTGAAAGGTTTACTACCCTTAAGAGGTATTGAGCATTGCATTGATCTTCAGCCTAGAGCAGCTCTACCGAATCGACTCGCTTATAAACTCAATCTTGAATAGGCAACCGAGTTGAAGAAACAAGTTGATGAATTAGTAGATTGTGGGTACGTCCGAGAGAGCATGAGCCCATATACTGCCTCTGCCATGCTAGTACCAAAGAAAAATGGGTCATAGAGAATGTGTATTGACAGCCGTGCCATCAATAAAATTATTGTTAAGTACCAATATCCGATTCCTCGATTGGATGATATGCTCGATGAGTTACATGGTGCCTGCATCTTTTCAAAGATTGATCTCAAAAGTAATTACCACCAAATATAAATGAGGCCTAAAGATGAATGGAAGAAGGCCTTTAAAACAAGGGATGTCTTATTTGAATTGATGGTAATGTCGTTTAGCTTAACTAATGCATCGACTACATTTATGTGGCTAATGAATCATGTGCTTAGAACATTGATTAGCAAATGTGTTGTGGTTTATTTTGACGACATTCTGGTCTAAAGTGCCGACCTCATCACTCATGTTGAGCATTTAAGATCGATGTTCGATATCCTCCGTACTAAGAGATTATTCAGCAACCCACAGAAATGTGTGTTCGGTCAAAGCAAGGTTATATTCCTCGGATATGTTATTTCAGGGAAAGGAGTTCAAGTTGATAACAAGAAAGTCAAAGCTATTCTTGAGTAGCTTACATCAACTAGTGCTATTAAAGTCAAAAGCTTTCATGGTCTAGCTTTGTTTTATCAGAGATTCATTCAAAACTTCAATTCCATAACTACGCCGTTAACTGAATTGACCAGGAAGAACATTGAGTTTAGGTAGTTGGAGAAAGCTTGAAAGATTTTTGAAGATGTGAAGTCTAAGTTGACGTATGTGTCAGTATTCGCCTTGCTGGATTTCAAGAAGGTTTTTAAAGTTGAATGTAACACGTTTGGCATTGGCATTAGTACTGTCCTTATGTAGAAGCGCCAACCAATCACCTATTTCAGAAAGAAACTGCGTGGTGCTGCCCTGAATTACTCAGCCTACGACAAGGAGTTCTATGCACTTTTTCAAGCACTGTAGAATTGGCTACATTATTTACTGCCAAGAGATTTCATCATCTATTTAGATCATGAGTCTCTCAAGCATCTTCGTGGGTAGTAGAAACTTTCTCAGCGTCATGCCAAATGGGTTAAATTCCTTAAGTCTTTTTACTACGTCATCAGGTATAAGAAAGGAAGCACTAACACTATGGCCAATGCTCTTTATTGTCGTCATACCCTTATTAAAACTATGCAAGCCAAGGTACTTAAATTTAACACCCTGCTCGATTAATATAAGGAAGACCAGTATTTTGGGCCCTTAATGGCTAAGTGCAATGTTGGAGGTGTTATGAATGGATTCTATTTGAGTCAGGGGTTCTTGATGAAGGGTAAGCAAGTTTATGTTCCGAGTAGTTCGGCTAGAGAACTACTCATTCATGAAGCTCATGCTAGAAGCTTGGCTGGCCATTTCAGCAAAAAGAAAACGGCTGAAATCCTGAAAAAACATTTCTACTAGCCTAGGATAATAAGGGATGTACGCTGAGTTCTTAAGAGGTGCAAAGTGCGTAAGTATGCAAAAGGAAGGAGGGAGCCTTACAGAGAGTATACACTCCTGCCCATACCTGAGCGCCCATGGATCAACCTCAACATGGATTTCATACTCAGCCCTCCTCGAACGCTGAGAAGACGTGACTCCATTATGGTTATGGTCGACCATTTCAGCAAGATGATCCACTTCATTCCCTACCATAGAACTAATGTTGTTTTATTTATTACTAATCTCTTTTTGTAAGAAATTATACGTCTGCATAGGCTACCGAGAAGTATTGTATTCGACTGTGATTCGAAGTTTACGAGTTTCTTCTGGAAAACCCTATGGAGGAAACTCAACACCAAGCTTATGTACAATACTTCTTGCTACCTTCAAACAAACGGCTAGACTGAAGTAGTGAACCACATAGTCGGCAACCACCTACTAGCGGTTGTGGGGAAGAATTTACATAATTTGGACCTATGCTTACTTATCATTGAGTTCACTTACAACCGATCAATTCATAGCTTGACACGAAGGTTACCTTTTGAGGTCATTTATGGACTTAACCCGAACTTGCCCCTGGATATAACTGTCAACCCAACTATATAAGGGGAAATTTAATCAAGCTTGCAACATGCCGAGGAATTCCAGAAGTTGCATCAAAAGGTTGCCAAACATCTGGCACAAATTATAGACTAGCAGAAAGAATAGGGAAGTTGATGAAGGAGACAAGTGATTTACAACCCTAGAGACCTTATCTGGGTCCACCTCACTAAGGAGCGTTTCCTTAGGAAGAGAATGAACAAGCTTTCCCCTAGATCAAACAGACCTTTTAAGATCCTTAAGCGCATCAACGACAATGCCTATGATCTAAAGCTACTCGACGGATATGATGTACCTGCTACTTTTAATGTAGCTGATCTAACACCCTACGTACCCAAGGAAAAAGAGGGCCAAGATTTGAGAGCAAATCTTCAACAACCCTAGGGAATTGATGAGCTACCAACCACTGGTCCTCTTATGCGCACATGACTTTTAGGCCTATAATCCCTCACTTAAAAAATCCTCTTTCAGCAACCTGTTGATGATGAGAGACTCTACGCGAAAGAAGGATAGCCGAATTCTTTGACAAATTCGGGAGGTTACACCTTACTATGTTCTCTCTCTTATGCCGACATCGACATTCGCTTGACGAAGGCTTCGTGCCGAATGATCTAACTTTCAATTGTCGAGAAACTCCTGCCGAGTGACGAAACACTCTTCTTTGGGTCAAGTACTTTCTTCTAACTTCCTACTAGTCCCTGATGTCACAACATCTTGATTCCCCTTGCTTGCTGTGATCAGAGAATCTATATACAGAACTAATGTTACGCTGCCACTCGATACTATACTATTTTTCCTTTTTTTTATTTCCTTTTTCGTATGTATTAGGAATTCTTCTTTTGTATGTCTTTTTGTAATTTCTTTATTTGTATGATTGCCCTAATGACTTATTATAAATAGTCTTTTTTCTTGTAAGTTAAAATCATCTTACATCACAAATATACATTGGACATACTGTTCTTACGAGACAACCCTCTCCAAGTCCATTTTTATACACTCTTATTTAATCTTGCCGAATAGCTTAAGATTAGTAGCGGGTTGTAAACCCTATACATTTAATGGTTTAAACCCTAAATTAGATCGAAAATTTTAGATAATGTCATGAGTCAATAAGGTTAGGTAAAATAAAAATTTTATTAAATCATGAAATCTAATATAATATTGGTAATAAAAACCCTAGAAACCTGATCGAAACCTAAATTGTATGTACGCGTAAATACTCGAAATCGAACTCAAACTCGACAAAAACCTTAAAACTATAATTTTAAGCTTATAAAATGGATAAATATAACTTAATAGTAATAAAACCTTAGTCGATTATAATTATTGACTAATATGTGTAATCACGTAAAACTTTTAACGAACACGTTGAAATAACTCGTATATATTATAAACGCAATAGGTAATAATTAAATTAGTAAATTTTTATACAAATCTCAATATTGTTTTATAAATACTAAGTTTATAAATTTTATATTTGGAAAAAAATATAATATTTTTATTTTTGTTTTTGTTTTTCCTATTTTTCTCTACATTGCCACGTAAAGCTCTAAATTTTTCAGTAGCCATGTGCATTTTAAATTTTACTAAGTGTCCTATTATGATAAGAAGGACAAAAAGCATAGATAAACTTGTCCCATCCCATTAATTACAATCCAATCCCCTTTTTAGCTTTGTTTGCTTTTCTTTTCACAATGAAATTTTTTTTTTTTTACTTCCTGGATAGTTCACGAAAACACACACACATATTCTAAAATATAAACAAAGTTTCACAAGTCTTTTTTTTTTTTTCCTTATTCCAATCGTAAGCTTCAAAAATCTTTTCCTTTTTCTTTCTTTTGTCCTCAAATAAATTAAGAAGAAGAAGAATAAGAATAAGAAGAAGAAGCTTAGGGATTTTGATTCAAGAATACTCCAAAAGTATGGTATTTATTATGTATATTATGTGTATTTTGTAAATATTATCTTGATATATTATTTTACCAACATGTATTCTAGAATTATATGTGTAATGTTAGTATTTCATGGTAGATGTATGTTCATATATGTGTATAGATATTTAAGGTGTATTCATATGTATAGTATACATGTTATAATAATTTCTACAAATAATTAGTATAAGAAATTAATGTAGATGTACATGTATGTATGCAACTATAATAATATATATATATATATATAGTATGTATTTTCCTTACTTATGTACATATATACATATATATATGCATGTATAGTATACATATATATAATATACTTGGTATTTTTATTATATAGTATACTATAGGTATATTTAGGTTTGTATAATTTTTATTACATGTACATGAATATACTAAGTAACTGAAATATGTATATGTAATTACAAAATGCAAAATACTAGTATAATATAGTATATCTATAATAGAGGATATATGTATTCGGTATGTATAAGTGTATACTGTAGTGTATTTTGTTGTATTTCTATTATATAGATTTTATATATATATATATATACCCTGGACATGATGTATATGTATATATGTTTATGCATAATATTGATTAAATTAAGTATTTTAGTATATATATGTAATACAACCGTAATGTATAAAATACAATTACATGTATATATGCCCGTATGTATAATAAATATAACTTATTTAGGGTTATGTTATTATAATACATAAGTATATTATAAGTATAAAAAATACGTATATGAATAGTATGGTATATGTAGAAATACGTGTATATTTGAATAGTACATACATAATATACTAAAATATTAATGTAATAAATAAAGTAATTTAGTAAATATGAGTATATATATATATATATACTGCAACTTAGGGAAAAATTTATAAGAAATTACTAATTTAGAAAATTTAGTAAAATATAATAATAAATATTAATATATATATATACAATGTAAAATACAAAAATAAGAAAATGCGGAAAAAGTACAAAAGTAACACATGACATTCCCTTGTGTTGCTACGTTATCACTTAGCTAAATTAATTAAATTCATAATTAAAAATAATAATAAAATAATTAATTAATTAGAAAATTTATAAAGTAGAAAAAATGAATTGAAAAAGTCTTAAACCTAAAAAATTAGCAAAAATAAGTAATTATAGTAAAATAAACTTAAAAATAAGAAAATTACAAAATATAAGATTTAAATGTTTATTAAATTGTAATTATACCATAAAAAGCTTAAAATAATATTTTATAATTGTTTAAGTCAAAATAATGAATATCATAATATTTTTACATTATAATCAAAATTGTAAGTTACAATGTCCAAAACGGATCCTGTTATGAGAAAGTACATCTGAAAACGATCAAAATAGACTATAAATTCATAAAAATCTAAACTAAATTGAAAAAGTTATACGCGATTAGCTAAAAAGCTCAAATCGATAATTTCATATAAACAAATAGCTAATTTAGATAAATAGTACTAAATATAATAATAGTTTAACTATTTAATTCCAACACTTGTTACTTTTCTTATTCCCTTAATATCAAGTGATCACGAGATTGATACTAACCTACTAACTACTTACTACAATCCTTGACTTTGAGGATGGCCGAGTGAGCATTCCTAATGATTTTGTACATGCTTATGTATGTAGATAGTGGTTATTAATTGTTATTAATAATTGAATGTTGTGTGGAGTTGGGTTATGCTTGTGTATGATACTGCTTGTCAATAGCGAAGTTACTTTAAAAGTATGATAAGTACAATAATGTATGTTTACTGCATAGTAAATTCAATAAGAATTGATTTGTTTGTGAATTTGTTTGATCACTTAATAAAGGAACTTAACATTATCAAACTTAAACTAACTAAATCGAAACATACATAATTATGCACTATATAACTAATTCCAGTTGTCACATCACACGGAGGTAGTAAAAGGCCATACGAGAATTACTTAGTTATGATTATAGTGTTTAGTACGGTACATACGTACTATATGACCTTACCTTGGCCTGCAGGAACACTAGGCATTGGAGGCACCAATCGCCTAACTAAGGGTTGAGTCTAGAGGCCTCTATTTAGGGGTGAGTTAGAGCTTCGAGAACCTACTTATAATCATACTTAGAACTGAGTTTTGACTAAAACTAAAAATGGATATACTATTGTGTTTTTTAATACGAAACATGGAGTTTCATTGTTATATAAGTTTTAGTATAATACCCGGATCTAATTGGTACAGTGCATACTCTAACCCTAACTTTGAAAGGCATTAAATCCGAGTTGCACATAGTACCTAGTTACCTGCATGTATTTATATAGCATACTGATTGTTCATGCATTCATTTATTTGAAATTAATTATTGTATAACTTGTTTGTTGTATGGCTAAGTGAAGATCTCACTAAGTTAGTTAGCTTACACCCCCGTAGTTTACTTGTGTAGAGGACTTGTTTGTAGATTTGGGCCATAGGATGCCCAAGGTAGTAAACTATTGATGGGTTGATGTGAGTATGAGATTAATGATGAGAGTGTATTTATATCGTTGTAATTAGATCCTAAAACTTCTTATGTGATATAATGCACTACCGGTTTATAATCTAATATACTACGGACTTATTATTTGTAAATATCTATATATGTGCTATTTACAATTTAATAGTCTTGTTATTATAAACATGTAATGATATTACATGAGTCTGCCTAACTTTAGGTTATTAGTTATAGTAGTAGCCTTATATATCACATAAAGGTTGTCGATTGAAAAGGGAGATTAATCTACAGTTCTTTGTATAATATATGGCACCTGCTACGACTAGTCCTCTTAGGTCATGATACGGGTGGACCTTGACATCAACTTGTGTGTTATATCAAGTAAAGTATCAAGTCGTGTTGTGTTCGTTGATGTGTCATATCCTCTAAGCAACTTTATGTCAAATACTCTTGTTCATTTATAGACCAACTCACCCTATTTTCTTCGATATTTCGAAGTACCCATTGGTTTAAATCTGCTATAGTAAGTCCTGGTGATAACTGAGCTCTTAAGTACATCGCTGGTTATGGGCCAAAAGTGATATTTAGAATACTCGACTATGATGTGATTTATTTCACATTATGGTTCAAACGAGATCTTGAGATTTACATATAACACCCATAGTTGAAACTAAATTAGAACTGGATTTAGAAACCAATTCCGAAGCTAGCTTAGAATAGATCGAAAATAAATAATATATATATGGAAAATTGAGTCAAATCATAACCTAAAGTTTATATCTTATAAGAATATAAATATTAAAAGAATATTTATATTATAGGACACGTGGATATAAGTGGCTTGCGGCAAGTCGAGTGAGCTAACCAAGGACTTTAAGTAAGTTGGGTTCAATACTTCATTGTATTTTGGAGTGCTATATTAAAGTATTGAAAAATTAGGATTGTATATGATTATGCTTATAAGTAGCTATACATGCATGTGTTTGTGTGTCTCTGATTACTTACTAAATGGTGATGTTGTGTTGGTGATATGTTGTGAATTAAGTAGTGTGAGACTGTTTGGTTACCTTAAATTGAACTTAATTATAGCCGACTTAAATATATTAATTAAACATGTAATGTAACCCTTTAAGAGACTATTGGGATTCTCTAATCAAATACCGACACCTTTGAAAAAGATAGTGTTAGATAAACTAATGGCCTTTTCTTTATCTTTAGTCGAACTAATAGACAAGAGAGGAGGTCACGGTAAGGATAAGGGCAATGGTTCGAAGGATAGTCATGGAGGGAGGGGGGGAGCAGTGTCTCCATTGCATAAACTTAGGTTTGGTTGTGAGTTGTTGCATAAACATGAAAACTCCTCAACCTGAATTAAAGTAGGTGAAATTACTCTGATTTTACAATGGAAAGACCACATTGTGTGATGGCATTTGTATGTTATATTGCATATAATTAATTGTTGAAATCCTTGTTTGTGTTTGTGTTTATTATGTATTCTTAAGTCTCCATCCTGACTTACTGAGCTATTGGTTGCTCATATCTTTGTAGATTTTCTTGTAGGTATTAACTGATATGTTGTAATATAATTATCCTGAGGTCGGTTTCTTTTTAAAGTGCTATGGGGGAGTGAGAACTAACTGGCTGAACAATCGAGTCCTTTAGTGTTTTGTTAGTACTCTTAGGTTTATGTACCAGTTTGTAATACTTTACTTATCAAACTTTTATAGCATGTAAATTACTTCTTAAGATTGTAAGACAATATAAGTACATTTATGTAAATATGACATTAGGTTTTTAGTTATATTTATAAACTCTGCTTGTAATTATGAATGGATTTTTTTACTTCAAAGCAAAGAGTCATGGATGCTTTGTGTATATCATATATATGATAGGGACTATGAGGTCAATTATAATTATAGGATGGTTTACACAGTGGAACTATTGCAACTTTACCATTTCGGGGTGTAACACTACACCCCCCTCCCTCAACAGTATGCCCTAAATAAACTTACATAGGTTAATATAAGTATATAGAAATAAACAACACATTTACAAAAAAGAAATTATAACGTGGAAGGGGTATTTGAAGGGGAAAAAAAATCTAATTTCAGAAGGTTTTAAGTGATTAGTCCTCTTGACTCCCCCTATAAAGTCGATAAGTTGTTAAGCTTGAATTTTCAATTTTATTATTTTCCTTAACTCAATCTATATTGAACCCTATGTTCATTTGATATAAACCCTTGACTATGAATTAAGGAAAGTTTAGTTTTCTTTTTAATTTGAAAAGTCTGAGTCGCTACCTAACAAGAGTGGGAAAAAGAGAAAAAATGAAGTTATAATCGATTAGGTAAATCAGTTATAACATAGCTATTGGGCCACACAAAAACCAATTCTTTTTTTTTAAATGATTTTGAAAACAATAGATTTTAGATTCAAGGACTAACCTATTCAACTCTAAACGAGTACTACTTTAACTTTTGATATTAACTTTATTTTTCAAAATAACCCTTTTTATTATTAGAGATAAACTCTAATTTACAATTAAAAAAATTAATTCTATCTATAGAAAAAAGAAGTAAAAAGGAAAATCAATTGGTTTACAAAAGAGAAAATAAAAAAATTTCCTATTTTAAGTTATCCCATAATTGTTTACAGGTGCCTATATACTTACTATTTGGGATCAAACTTTCCAGAGTTCATTTTATAAAACTTTAATGCGTTGAACTCTTTTAATTTCGGAAAACAACTGGGTTTACTTTTTTATAAATTTGGTTTTGTTTAAAGAGAGCTCTAAAAAGGGTCCTAATTTTAGTTTTTTATTTTTCATAAACTTCTAAAAGAAAATCCTAATTTTGAAAAAGGTTTATTAGTTTACTTCTTTTAAAAACGATAAAAATTTCTAAGTGATAAAACACATTCTTCTTTTTGTTTTTTTTTTTAAATGTCGTTTTTGTCTTAGAAAAATACTTTCTTTGAAATAGGAATTCTTGAAAACATGTTATAATAGGGAAAAAAAAAGGACAAGAAAAACCTTTATAGGAAAAATAAATAATAATTGCTTTTTCTATAATTTATTAGTTTTCCTTCAAATAATGAAAAGAGACTACCAAACAAAATGCATGGGCTATACCTAAACAAGATGTGCAAACTGGATGTGTGGAGCTAAGGTCGGTATCTGGGTCACAGATTGGGTTACCTCGACTTGGTTCATGTGCGCTGCACATGCTAAACAAAGGAGGAGTAGGCAGTTACACCGGGTGTCGTACGGCTTGATTCGGACACCAAAATGAATGGGGGAAGTTATTTTCATGTATTTTGAACTAGGAAATATAAGGGTAGGACAAGTGTCAAGGCCTAAGACGGTCATTTGGTAGTGGTTGAGTAAAGTCCGTCAATAATGGTGGTGCTTGGCACGTCCAGTGGTGGTTAGGGGTGAAAGAGGAATGTAGTCTTATGTTAAAAGAGGTTATAGTTGTAGTGGAGGTGTTGGTTTCTAGCGTAGTGCAACGAGGTTTGGTGTTTTTCGTAGTGGCTACCACTACCAAACCCTAGTTGGTAGGCAGTGCTCTTAAGGGCTACAGTAAGGGTTAAGAGAGGTCTTGTTTGAAAGCTTATCTCGTAGGGATTACTCCTATGGTGGTGTTTTGCTTTATTAATTGCTACAGGAGACAAATTGATAGAGAAAGAGTAAGAGCTTGCGGTTAGAGAGAAAGAGAGTTTGGGAATGTGTTTTTGGTGTGTTTTGATGCTTGTTGATGATGGAAATAAGAGCATGGGTACCTTTTTATGCACAAATAAACTCGAAAACTACCATCAATAGCTGAGTTAGCCATAAATGTGAAGCCAGGGTTTTTAACCTTCCTTGATTTTCTTAGCCTATTTTAATGACTAAAATGAATGAATGCGGCCATGCTTTTGGACTGAATGCGAAAGGGCTATGCGAAAAACACAAATCAACGAAGAATTTGTGTGTTTGTACGTAGAACTTGCACGAAAAATCAAGGTAAAGTGAGGAGGTTGAGTAAGATGAATGCTAGAAAGGAAGGAAAGGGAAAGAAAATATGTTAATGTAGCGCTATGTAGTCCTATCGAGAGTTTACATGTGTTAGAGCAAACACATGGACCAATGACCAATCAACACGTGTTTTAGGATAAACAAAAACAAAAAGGCACCAAATGTCTAATGCAAGGATTGAACCCAAGACCTTCAATGCATTCCCCTTGTCAAATCTAAGTGTAATACTAAATGGGCTATTGTCCCATGCCTTGAAACATCATGTAAGTAAATAATATTTAACCTATAAAACAACCTAACTCATTTTAGAAAAAAAAAAAAACTACCTAAATAAGTTAATTTATCTATAATTCAACACAATCTTAAATTCTTATTTTTCTAAAAATGTTTTATTTATCTAAAAATCTATTTTTCCTAAAAGAAAATTTTATTTTCCTAAAAAAAATTCTATACTCCTAAAAGTTATATTTTTATTTTTTTTTTGTCTTTTCTTTCAATTTTCTATTTTTTTGGTATTTTTCTTTTTTTTTTTGAATTAGGACTATTTTATTACCTAAGAAAAGAATATATATATATATATATAATAAATTATAGTGGGGGAAAATGGGGTTTGTACAAAAGATATAAATGTATTCTGTATGTAGTTATGTGAGAAAAAAATGTAATTTTTTCTAATATTTGTATTAAATACGTTTCATATAAAGAAAGTACAGGATATGAATGATAGGTGATATATATATTGTTATTATGATTATAAAAGCAAAGATATAATGTTACAAGTAAATATAGAAGTTGATGTCATGTTAGAAATTTAAAGCCGATTTATATTTATATTGTTTAAGTAGGGGACTTTCAAATTATATGGATTTTTGAGTAACTTAACCTTATACTAATTATTAGATGGTATATGTTGAGTGCAGGATAAATAGTTTGTTATAGTAATTATAAATATGGCTAACAATGTGAATAGAGATCCAGATGAGTGACACGAGAATGCTAAACCACCTCGTAATCATCTTATTCTACGGGAATTACCTAGGAATAACATGTCATTACCACCATCTCCTTCGAATACGATGGATCTAGTCTAGTTTGGATAGATGCTTCTAAATATGAATATCATGATTCAACAATAAGGAGCTTTGATCTAGCATCTTGCAACATGTGGAAATGTTGTAGATCGAAGGCCATTAAAGGTTGAACTAAGAGGGAATTGACCCCAAGAAACCAATAGACGTCCTGAATTCATTAAAGCAAATTGGTATTTTGAATGTGAGATGGGAAAGCTTGCCTTAGTAGATGACTGGCCGATATAGATTGAACAAAGTTTTGAGGCCTTCGGGATTCCTAATGATCAAAGAGTTTTTTATGGTACTTTCTTGTTCAAAATGGGCATATGAGTTTGGTAGGACTCAAACGCGAGATCCATTACAGGACTAATTATGTAGCAAGTATTTATAAAAGAATTTAAGAAGGAATACTTTCCTATGAGTGTATAGAATCAAATGAATAGGAGGTTGATGGAGTTGAAGAAAGGTATGATGAGTGCATCTCAGTATAAAAATGAGTTTAATAGATTGTTGCAATGGGAGCTTATGTCATACCGAAATAACCAAATGCTTAAGAAAGACCTTTTTCTTAATGGATTTAACTCAACAATGAGGTATAAATTGATGGATTATAGATTTACCACCTATCATGAGATTGTAGATAAAGCACGACAACTAGAGAACAACTGATTGGCCATGCAAGAATAATGGAGTAAGAAGTTAAGAGAAGTCACTCGATTTTGACCTACTTTCAAGACGTCATCTCTAAGTGCTAATAGTATTTTGGGTCAAAAAGGGAAAGAGCTGGCAAGATATCTTTTTATGATAAGGAAGGGAATGTCAAATGTTGAAAATATGGAGATCAACACTTTCTTCGCCAGTGTATGCAGTTAAAGGGCAAACACTATTTATGTAGAAATCTAAATCATGTATCAAGAGGATGCCTAAAGATGAAAACTATAAAATGTTATAAGTATGGAAAGTTGAGACACTTTTCGAGATTTTATGGATAAGTGGGGTTAGGAGCTAAGAATTCAAGTGGAGTAGAAACCACTATAATACTAGCTTAAGTATTTACAATAGAAAGTATGGAGGAGGATATCAAGGAATTTGATAAGTGAATGGAGAATATTTCCATGATGGGTTTGGAGATGACATGGAGGTTGGTGTAAGCCCCTAAAATTGTGTTTAGAACAACTGAACTTAGATTTAAGGTTTTTCAAAAAAAGTTATTTGAATGAATCCAAATTTTACGACTAAGATAGAAAAGTTAGTCGAACTAACTCAATAAAGTTGGATTTTGAAAATAGCATTACAAAATCCTAATTTTACCTCTAGAAGTATGATTATTTAATATAGTACAAAATTATTCGGAATGTAATGAGAACTTAGAGATAAGTTAGCTAAGTTATAAAATAAGATCATATAGTATAATTTACTATATGAGTATACACGTATTTTTATAAATATAGCCGGTATAAATAATAATTATACCTATAAATTAACTTAAAATTATATAATTATATATAATATGTGCTAAATTCATAAAAAATAAGTAGATAATATATCTAAAAAATAAAAGATATGTTAGAAACATAATTATACAAGTATAGTTATATGCTACATGTGATATATACATAAGATATATACTTGTATATTAATAAAATAACTAAATACTAATATAATATACTTAAAATACTTAAATAACTACAAATTCTATCCAACAAGCTAAAATCGTGGCTGGAATTTTGCTAGAGATGATTAGATTTCACGCGGCATGCTATGGGAGCTAAATTATGCTAAATCAAAAGGAGATTTAAGAAGATAAGGCCACCTCATACTTAACTAAATAAAAGGAAAAAAAAGGAAGGAAAAATCAGTCGACCTTAAATCATTATAAATATGACTTTTGACTAACAATTGAACATTTTAGAAGCTTAGGATCTCGAAAGAAAAATTAGAAAAGAATTAATAGAAAATAGAAAAAAATTATAAAAAGCAGGGCCAAAACTATACTAAGGTAGTTCCCCAACTCCTCCGTGTTTTACTATTAAGCCTTACCATCCCCAAGTAGTCGATCTCATTTAAGACCCACAATCAGCTACTTGAGGTTTGGTTCGTATCCGATTTAACCTAAATTTTACGATAAAACTAGAATTATTAGTAAAAGTGATCCCATAAGCTCGAACTTAAGAAAATAAGTAATAAAATAAAATAATATAAAATTTTCAAAATTTACATATATTACTTGTTATTTATCGAAAATACGTAAAATGTATTCCAATAATTAACGAATCGCTAGAGATAAATTATAAATTAACTTAAATAATATTTAGAAGTATTTATTTATACCATGTATGAATTTATATGTAGGTAAAAATATGCGTAATTACTTAAAATACATAAAATATGTTAAAATAAAGTTAATTAATTAAAGAAAATTCATAAATAATTAAGGAAAAATTAATAAAATTCATGAAAAATGTGAAAATGACTAGAAGAAGGGCGTGGTATACTGAGAAGGAAGAAAGAAAATCAACCAATTAGATTAAAACAATAAAAAAGACAGTTTAGAAGAGGATAAGACCTATGTCGCCTTAATCTAATGCATCAAAATTACTTTATGCCTCAATAAATAGTAAAAAAAAAAATTCAGAAGCTCATTTTGGATGTTTGGAGTTGTAGAAAATTAGAGAGAGGCAAAATTGAGGGGAAATTAAGGTTTTTACAAAAAACTATGCAGTTATGGCTTCTAAGGAGAACCTAGATTCGACAAGTAGTTGGGAGTAGATGACGACCACCACTACATGGCGATGGCAGTGCCTTGATGGGCTGATACACCCATAGCTATCGACAGTGGTGGGAGCTACCAGTTCTAGTGAGTTTCGATTTCTACCCAATTTTTCTTAAATTGTTAAAAATATCAAAATTAGTTGAAAATTTATGAAACTTGTTATTTTAGAATATTTTTGTATTTATTTTTTTAAAAAAATATTATTTTGATAAAAATATGTCCCGTAATATATAATTTTTAAGAAATCATGCAAAACCAAACATGTTTCGATTTAGAAATAAATGACCTTAAGAGTATAGTTTTGAGCCCAAAATTTTTGTATAGACTACTTAGGGGTTATACAATAATGTTACGAAGCCCTTTTTCAAAAATTAATTTTCTAAATTTTTAGATAATTTTTAGGCCTTAAAATGATATATAAAATGGGTAAATTACGATTAATTAAGTAATTAAATAGATAATTACTAATTTGATGCACAATTATATGTTTTAGGATGTTGAAATCTGATGGAGTATGCTATTTGTAGCATTTAGAGGGTTAGATGTAATTATTAGGATATTATGTAGTAAATATGTAATAGATAAAAATGATAAATTTTAAGTTAATTTAGTAATTTAGGGTAATTAGGTTCAAAATCTGATTTGGGATGAATTTAGATATTTGAAATATTATTTGATGTCGAGAGATGATATTTGAAGTGATGGAAATATTATATATGTACATTATATACACATTAGGTGATAATGTGTAATATGTAAGTATGAGAAATTAATAATTAGGAAAATATTGATTAGAATTGATATTATGATAATAATAGGAATATATAATAAATCTAATAGAAAACTTAAATTAGGGTAATTATATGAAAAATATATGATTTTCTCATAATGGAGGTGAATTCGGTAATTAAATTAGGATTTGGGTGTACCACACAGATTAAAACACTAGTTAGAGACTAAAAACAATATTTAGGATATCCGCAGATAATGTGATTAATTTTACATTGTGGGTCGGAATGATTTCTTAGGGTGTATGTATAAATCTCTAATAAAAAACTGAGTTAAAAACCTAATTTAGTAATCGATGCGAAAACTGAAACAGAACTTAACACGATTCAAAAAGAATTGTAAAAGACTTCAAAACCTAGATAATTAGGTATATTAAACCTTAAACAAAAGATAACAATAAGTATTATAGAATAAAACCAACCTATAATAGTTATATGAAAAACTGAAATCACGTTTGTATTATAGGAATGATCGACGATGGCCTTAACAAGTTGGACCTCGAGTGAACAAGCAAAGAGTTCAAGTAAGTTTAGATTAATACATTACTGTATTTCAGAGGCTTAAAGTTGTACCTAATTGTGCTTGTTAGGTAGTGGCTGTATGCATGTGCTTGTTTCTTAGTTTAATGCCATGATTTTGAATTGTTGTTCTGGCCTGTATTGTATGAATTAATTGATTACCTTAAACTAGACCTAATCAAATATATGATTTGCAATCATAAATCGGACTTACATAACAACCTGTTAGGGGAACATTAAGATTCTCTGGTTGAATACCGACCTCTTTGAAAGGGATAGCACCGATGGCATAATTGGTCCCTTCTTCATCATTGGTCGAACTGAGTGATAGGTGAGGAGGTCGCAGCAAGGGTGAAGTTAATGGTTCGAAGATAGTAGCGGGAGGAGCCATGTCTCCATTACACAAACCTAGGTTTGGTTGTGAGTTATTACATTAACGGTAACTTCTTAACCCAGATTAAAGTGGACGCAATTTCTTTAATCTCACAACGAGCCAAATAACATTGTGCGATGACATTTACGTGTTCATGCATTGCATCTAACTAAATCGGATGATAACCTTATTTGTGTTGGTGGTATAATTCTAAGTTCTCTGTCCCGACTTACTGAGCTATGGTTGCTCACATCTCTAGAGAAGTCGTTGCAAGTGTTAGTTAAGAAGCGGCTTACAATTACCTTAAAACTAAAAATTGTTGGATCTTGGGGAGTGAGAAAAAACATTTGAAGAACAGACATATATTTTTAAAGTCTAAGCTCTTATTTTAGAATTTTTCATTTTTGAATAATCTATTAATTAGGAAATAGATTACAGTGAAACGTTGTAAACATTAATTATAATAACTGAATTCTAGTGTGTATATATATATTTTCTTACTTTCCTAAGTAAATGACTTATTTAAATTACAAACTATTTACTTAAAAGCAGGTTAGTCATAGACGCCTTATATAGATTAGGTTTAGGATAGCGATTGTAAGGCCAACTTTGGTCTTATAATGATTTGTATGACAGGACTGTTACGATTCTACCGCTTTGGGGCTTGACACCTCATGCCTAGCCTGTTTGACAACCCCCCATCTACCGCCGGCCACCGAAGCTTCGAAGAGCAAGTAGGTCAAATTCCTACCTTGTTCTTCATCTATTTTCAAAAAATACTAAACTTACCTGGAAAAATTTGGAAAAATTTGTAGTTATATTATTTTATACATACTTTCGTGTGATATTTTTATTTTTGAAAAATTTTGAATATTTAATACATTTGCTTAGGAAAGTCATTATTCACTCGAATTTTGAATTTTAACATAAATGTATCAAATAATATTGTTTCTAGCTCAAAATTTTTGTATAGAATATGCATGATATATAGAAAATTGCTATGTAGCCAGATTTTTTATTTGAGTATTTTTAATATTTATTGTATTTTTGGTCCTAAAAATAGCTAGATAATAGGATGAAATGTGAAATAAATAGGTTTTGTGAAATTAATTTATGAAAAATGGCCCATACTGACCTCTTGTGAATTATAATGATGTTAGGATATGTTGAAAATTATTTTGTATAAAAAGAATAACATTTGGGTAATTAAGTATAATTTAGAGGCAAAACTGTAAATTCGATTATATAGGAAATAAATCGATAATATGAAACCAAGTAATAAGTAAATTCCCCATATTTTTAGGAGTATAGAAATTTTCAGGGAATTATCTGACAACTCGAGCTATTTATTACGAATTTACATAGTAAAATAGCTTAAATTACAAATCGGGACTCATTTTTAGTAATAATAGGCTAAAATGTGATAAATAGTTAAATAAAAACTATCTATATATGTATTGGTCAGATTTAATAAAAATTATATATTTAATACATTTAATGATATTTTGATGATTTGGATATGTTATATGCGTATTAGGGTTAAATAATATTTATGTTGTAGAGTTATATTGACAAATTATGTAAAATATAGTTTCAAAAAATAAAATACGTATAGTATGATAATAATTATTTAGATACGTATAACTATGTTAGAAATTGAACTACCGGTTAAAAGTCATATATAGAAATATAACCCTTAATACGAGTCGTTAGGTCTGTATGAACTCAACGATACTATTTTTACTTTAATCGAACAATCTTAGGTAATATAACCTATATCTCTATAATAATATTAGAATTTACGTATTACGATAACCCTACTGTAATTAAAAAGTGATTTAACCGATTAAAAATACGTTTCGATACAATCGAAATGATATATTATACGTAATAGTATAATTACGTATATTATTAATAATTAATAACTTGACTCGATATATAATAAAACTATATATTATTATCATAATATACTTTATATATATATATATATATATCGTTTTAGATAAAACCCTAATGTTTTTATAATTATTACAAAAACTAAATTTGGGTTTTATGTATATACGATCCCCTAGTGATTAGACTATTGATGACCCGAGTCTCTTGCAGTAAGCATTTGAACAGGTTAGTTAAGATCATAGCTTTACCGCTTATTATGATTGTAACTTTATCGCTCGTTGTGATTGTAGCTTTACTGCTCGTTGTGTGTTAGAGTATTTAGAGACTTAAGAGTATTATTGTTTGTGATTGTAACTAGTTGCCTGTGGCATGCCATGTATGTGTTTAATATTCGGTGATTGCATCGTTTCTGTATTGTGTGAACTTGTTTGGTTACTCTTAAATACAATTAATAATGATTTGACTATAATGAAACTAGACATGCATAACAACTGTTAAGAGAAATGATTAGGACTATCAAGCCAAATACTAACTCCATTTGATGAGGATAGCTGAAATAGTCATTTTCCCATTCTTAGTTGATCTAAATGACAAGCGAGGAGGTCGCGGCAAGGGTGAGGGCCGTGGTTTGAAAGTGATCACGAGAGGAGGGTGTTCTTAATTGCATAAGCTTGGGTTTGGTTTGATTTAAGTCGCAATGAAACTCCGTAATCTGAGTTAGAGCGGATGTAATTTCTCTAAGCTCACAATAGACCGAATAACATTATGCAATGTTTCAAGTGATTGGTTGCATTGCATTTTATCATAATTAATAACTTTGCTTGTGATTGTTTAATACTCTTCTGACTCCATCCCATTTACTAAACTAATTGTGCTTACATCCCCATGAATCTTTTACAGGTACTGAGTGAAGACTATAATGCTCAAATACCATCATTCCCAAGTGAACGTGCCGTTAATTAGAAAAGTGAGGAATAAGGAATCCACTGGATCTAGGCTTTTGGTTTTCTTTTGAGTTTCAAGGAAACTAACTAGGAATTCCCCTGGAATGCTCACTAGTTTCCTAACTTATTTTAAATAGACTTCAAAACCTATAATTTTTAGTAAACTAGTTGTAAATTATAACTCTGAATGTGAAATATATATGTAGGCATTGTTATGTTACAAAATAACAAATTTTATAAAACAGGTATTTTGTAAAGCTATATCACTGGTTTGATCATTCACAGGTATTAAAATAGATGCTTCAAGCTGATTGAGTTATGTACGCCTTGTGTGGACTACGGTAACAACTGTGAGGTCGGTTTCTATTTTAGGTTAGTTTACAAGGCGGGATTGTTATGACTTTTCTTGTTCGGGGCATGACAATCAATAGAACCAAATAAGGGCTAATGACAGGTATGTAATTTAATAACTCTTCTTACTTATAAGCTAAATATGATATGTTTGCTTTAGGTAGATGAATAGAAGGAATAAAGGAAGTAGGTAATTTTAACTATTACACTAAATGAGTGATAGGTAACTGTAGTAATAGCATTTATTTAAGGTAATGTAATTATAAATAGATGAACCGCATATATATCATTTGATACTAGAGCCTCGTATTCATTTATTAGTCAGGAGTTCATGTTAAATAATGAAATCAATGTAATCAAAGCTAAGCCTACTTATAGAGTAAGAACCCTTACTGGTGAACAAGTATTGACATGGAAGGTGGTGGATAATGAATAACTTCAAATCAAAGGAGAAGAATTCCCTATAAAGTTGATAATATTGTCATTGAAGGGTTATGATGTGATTATGGGAATGAATTGGTTGTTCAAACATAAGACTCAAGTAGATTGCCGAAATAAGAGAGTAACCTTAAATGAAGGTAAAGTGGCATTCCAAGGAAAGACTGGAGAATGACGAATGAGATTATTAATAGTAAAAGTAAGTGAAGAAATGGATGTTATTTGTAATACCCTTGACATGCTAAGAGAAGGAACTCTAATAATCGAGGTACCTTTTGGTGTAATGACTCGAAGTATGTCAAAACTCCGAAGTTAAGTGTACTCGAGTTGGAGTAATCCTAGGATGGGTAACCTCCTAGGAAGTTGCTACACTAGGGGACAAAACAGTACGGCGTTCTATGCTAAAGGGTATAATATCTTGGTGGGAGGAGTTCCAACTATGTTGTTATAAGTGGTATCAGTGCAATCCACTAGTCGAAAGGGTAGAGCCCTGCTTGGTGGTAATTCTTGACCTATGTAACGAAACTAACGAGGACATCAGTTCTGTAAGGATGTTAGATTGTAATACTCCTTACATGCTAAGAGAAGAAACTTTAATCATTGAAGTGCCTTTTGGTGTAGCGACTTGGAGTATGTCGAAACTCTAAAGTTAAGTGTACCCGAGTTGGAGTAATCCTATGATGGGTGACCTCTTGGGGAGCTACTGCATAGGGGGACAAAATTATGTGGCGTTTTATGCTAAAACAGACAATACCTTGGTGAGAGAAGTTCCAACTAGGTCGTTACAATATTATAAAGGATTGTTGGGTTTATTGGATATTCACAATAAAAGGAAAGAAAGAGACACCAAATGTGTCTATGATACTAGTGGTATGCAAACTCCCGGATATCTTTTTCAATGATTTACTTAGTTTAGCTCTACATCGAGAGTTGGACTTTACCATAGAATTGATTCCAAAAATTGAACCTATATTAAAAGCACCATATAGAATGCCACCAATAGAGCTTCAGGAGTTAAAGAAGCAACCACAAGAATTGTTAGACAAATGATTCATTTGGCCTAGTGTGTCTCCATGGGGAATATTAGTGCTATTTGTGAAGAAAAAGGATGGAACTATGAGATTGTGTATTGATTATAGAGAAATAAATAAGGTGATTATTAAGAATACATATCTACTTCCATGAATTGATGATCTATTTGATTAATTGCATGGAGCTGTTGTATTCTTATGGATTGATTCGAGATTTATATATGATCATTTACGCTTTAAGCCCAAGGATATACCGATATGGCTTTTCAGATGAGATATGAACATTATGAGTTTTTGGCAATGCCATTTGGACTAACTAATGTGCATAAAGTATTTATGGATTTGATGAATCGAATTTATCAACCAGATATGGATAAATTTCTTGTTATATTTATTAATGATATTCTAATTTATTCTAAGACCAAAGAGGACCATGCAGAGCATTTATGATTGACATTACAAAAGTTGAAGGATAATAAACTGTATGCTAAACTAAGTAAATATGATTTTTGGCTGGATAAAATTTCATTCTTGAAGTATATAGTGTCGGGTGAAGGAATATTAATTGGTCTCGAGAAACTTAAGGCTGTAGTTGAGTAGAAGTAGGTGACTAGAGTTTCAAAAGTGAGAAGCTTCCTTGGAATGATAGGCTACTATATGCAGTTTATAAAAGACTTTTCTAAAATAGTGAGACTTTTAACTCGATTGATACGGAAGGATGTTAAATTCGAATGGAGTGATGAATGTGATAGAGTTTTTAAGAGTTAAAGGATCATTTGATTTCAGCCCTGAAACATATAATGCTGAATCTAAATAAACCATGTTGTATATATAGTGATGCTTCTGGGAATAGACTAAGTTGTGAATTAATGTATGATGGTAAAATAGTAGCATATGCATCAAGGCAATCAAGGCCTTACGAAAGGAATTATCCAACGCATGATTTTGAATTAGTAGCCGTAGTCTTTGCTCTAAAAATTTGGAGACATTATTTATATGTCCAGCATTGTGAAATTTATATGGATCATAAGAGTTTGAAATATTTTTTTACTTTAAAAAGTTAAATTTAAGTTAAAGGCAATGGTTAGAATTGATTAAGAATTGTGATTCGACTATCAATTATCATCCTAGCAAAGTTAATATCATAGCAGATGCATTAAGTTACAAGAACTCTAGGCAAATAGCTTTGCTGCTCACTACTCAACAGGAGTTAATTCTAGAGTTTAAGAAATTGGAGATTGGATTTAGGTGGCAAGAGGTAGAGGTATAGTCGATGAACTTGATGGTACAACCAATGTTGATAGAACTTATTAAATTTCAACGAGACAAAGATACAGGTTTAAAGGAAATTAAGGAGAGGTTGAAAATGGGAGCCGCTTAAGATTTCCTAATTGATAAAAAGGGAATATTAAGATACAAGAATAGGATTTGCATACCTTAGGATACTAAGTTAAAGGGAGAAATTATAGATGAAGTTCATACTATACATCCTGGTGGAAATAAGATGTATTGTAATTTGAAATCATTATTCCGATGGAAAGGCATGAAAAAAGAGATAGTATGATATGTGTCAGGATGTACTACATGTTGCAAAATAATTAAATACATGTTTATGGTTACTAGTTTTAGCTTTTGATTATTAGCATGAGATTTAAGATATATATTGGGCATGAGCCTTTTTTTTTAACATCAATAAAATATTATTTTTATTCTTTTAGCTTTATTGAATGGAGAAAATATAATATTGTTTTTAATTTATTAATATATATTACGTCACTTGATAAAATTTAAAGAGTAGGTATAAGATGCCTAAAAACTTATATTTTTTTATATATTAAAGTACAGGTTTCGGAGTGTATATAGAGTATGAAAACATTATATCGATATCTTATCGTGTAAGGGTAGATTTTATAAAATCAATACTTGGAACTTATCTCATAACCTTTGATATCTACCAAAACCTACCAAGTCAAATAGGATATAAGTAGTTACCCTATATAATAGGGTTATACATTTGTCCCTACGAATATCTATTTCTATTCTATCTTCATTATGATAACAAAATATACTATTACCTTTTAAGAGGAACAATGTGCTTTAATACTTGATACAAGGATCTAGTTCAGTAAATAGAGAATGAGTTTGTCATGAGATTGGTTTAATATCCCATTTTAAATAAACAATATGTTTTAAGCAACAAATTCTCAATTAGGAGTTAAGATTGTCTATTTTTTTCCTTCTATTTGTAAGTACCATTTTTATTTTATGTAACTTTAATAGAAAAACAATATCTACTATCAATAGCTTTATTTTATATTAAGTTTTTCATCAAAAAAAAAAAGAGGGTTACATCATTTTGCATACAAAAATATATAAATTGACTTGATTAGCTTATTTAACCCACTAACATGTATAAATTGGTTAAAGAGGTTAGTTTGTGAGTTAGCTTGTTTGATATACCAACTTGAGTAGGATAGGTTTAGCATAAGAGGTTGATTAGTTTATTATGTGGACTATAACAAATTGATTTGTTTAACCATGATAAGGAAAATTAGAACATATTGACTCATTTAAACCACTTTTATAGCAAAAAACGTTGTAGTCTAGTATCATGAATATTAATCTTTTGATGAGATGAATCATGTTCGATTCTTTCGTCCCCAAAATTGTACTATTATAGGTGGAAAAAAAAACCCACTCTCATAATCTTATTATAATATATATAATTTCGAAAACCCTTTCCTTATATAGTTTTACGATCATAATGTCTTTTCCTTATTAAGTTTCTAAAATGGCATTTAAAATATCATTTAATTTTTAAAAATTACTTGTTTCTTCTATTTTTATTGTAGTATGTTAATTTAACAATTAGTAAATTATACTCATAATAGCTTAAGAATTTATTTTAACATTTCATTTATATCTACCTACTTTTACTTGTATAATCTACAACAAGCATAAAAAAACATTCGCATACTACAAACACCATTCCAAGATTTGAATTTACCTTTTAAGATCAATTTTTATATAGAAACTCTTTTATAATGAATGAAATCTCAAGTTCGTGATCAAGATAAATGTTAAAGAGTACAACCATTTTACGTCAAAGATGATGCAGTCAATGTACATAAGGGTTTATTATGAATATTATATCGATAACTTTGAGTTGTTTAATTTTGTTATTAGAGAATCAAATATTTGTAATATGACCATTTTGCAATATCTTTAAGGTAAAAAATAAAAAATATTTTCAACTCTTACGTACTTAGTATCAAATGACATTATCATAACTATCTTTAAAGAGTTGCAACTCTTTTAATAGATGTGGCTTTTCATTTATAGATATACAAATACTATGAATGGTCATACCAAACAACTAGTTATATTATTAATATGTTAATTATGATAATCTTTTATGTGAATTATTTTATTTATATGTATATATTTTAAATTAAAATTCATAGATGGTGCATGCTTTATCTCATATAATTTCATTAGCTCTTTCCTTTTATACAACTATCAATTATCATTATTGATTTTTTATTTTGAGTTAATTTACTTTTTATTCTTAATTTGATCCTAAATTTGAAGTTCTTTTAGGTATTTTATTTACCAAAAAAGTATTATCAAGGATAATGTAAAATGCTAAAATGCAAGGTTGACTTAAGGCTAATTTCTTTTTTCTTTTTTTTTTTCATTGAAGACTTCAATATCTTATTTTGGAGGATTTTAAGCTTGGTTGAAATTTCATATTCAAATTTTAAAGTATATTTTTGTAATTTTTTTTTCAAATAAGTTATAAAGTTTATTAAAACCAAATAGTAGGTATCTTCAAGTATGTATTGGAATTCTTAAAAAAAGAAATGGCATGCTTTTGTGTTGTTTTTCTTTTTATGATTACTATATAATCATGTATGCGTAGCCAAAACGTATAAATGTTTAAATATTTTGATTTAAATAATGCTAAAATACTTCTATTAATAGTCAATATACATCAATATTAATATAATATGAACTATATCAATACATATTAATATAGTCATACTATATTAATACAGTAATAATAATGGTCAAACAATATTAACAAATATTATATGGTAATAATGAAATTGATCAATATTAATACAATAATAATAATAACGGTCAAACTATATTCATACATGCAAGTAATCTTTTCTTATTTTCTATAATTAAATCTTAATGATCATTAGATTTCATTTGAGTTTATAAAGATTAAATACCTTGTGAAATTAGTTGTTTATAGTTGTAGTAATTATATTTCTTGTGTTGATAAGTGAAACACCCTAGTTAGTTAGTATTTTATTTAAATCGTAAACTCCTTTAAGTTAGTAACGTTAGAAATAAAAAATTTAGGTCTTAATTTGATTATTTTAAATTTTCTATTTTACGTACTTATTGAGTATGTTAAATTTTATATTTTACGTATAGGATATAAGAGTTTTATTAATACTTTACATTACGATATTTATATATATGATTGTTTTTCTAAATACTATATTTTTCCATCTCAATTAACTCTTTACCTTCCTATTTTAAGTATAAATCCTCATTTCGAAATATTCTAGTACCCTACCCTAAACCTTATTTCATAATTTTTTTTTTCTTTCTTCCATTCCCTTCCCCTCCATTCTTTCTCTCATCACTATCCATTCTCTTTTCTTCAATGTTGACCCCACCTCTGAAATTTCCCTAGAATCCTGTGTCAACCAACCTCACTCTCGCCCCATCTGTCCCTATCACCAGACCTCCCTCTAAACTAAATCCCTTTCCCTAATTCCAAAATGTCGAAAATCCCCAACCCCCTTCATTTCGAACATTTACCCTTACCAATTTCAATTCGAACATTTCAAGCTCTCGACCTCCTTGCAAAAAAATTGGTTTTGTTCCTATTATCTATACATTCTGAGTTAACTCGATAAATATTGTTAATTAATTATTTAAATATATTATTTTACGGATTATAATTTCTATATTGTTGTTTATGATAGGTTCTCGTTCGTATTATCCGGTGTTTCTATCTCAGTTGTATTTTGTGAACCGTTTCAATTTTATATTCGATACTATATATATAGTGTATTATTTTATTATTATTATTGATTTATTTATTATTTCCGATATTAGTATTAAATTAAGTTATTTGTTAGTATTCGATTACTGCCATTAAATTATTCGATTATCATGTTAAATAATATTATTATATATTCATATATATATATAAGTTACTGTTAAATATATTTTATCATGATTTGGAGTATTGGTTAAATATATATGTTGAGGCTAAATTTCTGTTTTCTGTTGTATTCAAGTTGGATCACTATTTTCTGTTTATTTATAAAGTATGGTAATGGTAGTATTCTACATAAGTCTCAGGTGCCAATTTGGATTATTATGATATTATTCTATTTGTTAATATGTCTTATTTTTTATATCAACGGTATTATGATCTAAGTATTTTTATCACAATAGTATTATTAACGTATTGCATATTACATTAGGTATAATATGTCCAATTTATCCATTATTTATTACTTTGTCATTCCTTATGAGTTTTTACAAAGTATACTATTTTCCAGTTAGGTAAATATTACTTATTTACCGTATCAATTTAATAATCTATATTATTCGATATTCTAGTATTATGTCCATTGTATACTTTCTTTTATATATATAGATGTGTTATATATATATATATATATATATTATGTACTTTATGAGTTTCTATAACAGTGATATGATATATATAGTTATATTACTCTTTTTTAGTTTAATTGTATTATGTTATTATTATTTGACTTAATGATTTCTTTCGGGATCTTAATGAAATAAATAATAAGCTCTTAGATAATTCCTAGGTAGGACTTAGTTTTATAGTATTTAAGGGATGACATGCTACTTGTTTTCTTTTAGATTCGTGGTGTTTGGTTTTCTTTTAGATTCGTAATGTTTAGTTTCCTTTGTTGAGATCTGACTTTTGTTCGGGTTTGAGATTAGAGTATTGTATTAATCTTGGAGGCATTCTAGGTACACGGTGTTTGTTGTTGCTTATACTTATTAGGTTAGAAATGATCTAACCGGACTAATCGATAATTGGCCTAATTGATCTTAGTTACTAATTGTGCTTAACTCACTCGCTCTAGGGATCCATAGTGGCAGATTCCTAAAGGAGCAACTGCTGATCATGTGCAGAGGTTCTCTAGTGAACTTTCACATGGGATGACGCAACTAGAATATTATATTCTAGACTCTGATTTCTAGGCGTAAAAAACTTAAAGAAAAACGTATAATTATATCCACCTACGTATATGGGCAAAGACTAAGTGTGGCGGGGTTTGAACACCCCTTTGTTGTTCTATGGACCTAAATTGAGATAATTAAACTGCTGATTGCATTATCTTCTATTAATTGTATATCTGTATATGAATGATCTGTTTGGCATGCGTATGTTTGTACACTCGTACTGGGCTTTGACTCGTTTTTTTCTCTTCAAGTGCTGGATTTGAGGACCTTTTTATTTCCGACGATATTTAGGAGGAGGATGGAGTGGAGTATTTATATTTCTATGATGACTAGATAGAATAATATCTATATTGTTGATGGTTTATGTTTTGTTGAGGATTTTGTATTTTAAGGGGATAAACTCCTTTTGTTATTTGAGGATTTTAGTTATTTGACTTATTTTTTGTTTTGGTTATAAGTCGGGACGCTTCTAAACTTTTGAATGTTATAGGTTTATATGAGTTTATGAGTAAATGTAGTTTCCCACTCCTTGTAGATATTAATATTTTATGTAATGTTATTCTTTATGCTTCGATTGTGGACTTAGAAAGCCTTACATAACCCGGGCTAATCGGGTTATGTAGCTAGTTGTAGTGCCATTTCGGGTCTCGGGGCGTTACAATAAGCCAAAACTGTGGTCCTGACAATAAGTTTTATGAGAGATAGTGAGACTGTTGGTTAGGAGAGTGTTAACACAAGTGAATAGGTGAAGACAAATTAGCTTAGCAAAGTATTAAGTCTTTATGAAATAAATATGAATCTATTAAGAAGATCTTTCTTTACTTTTAGTTTTAAATTTGGATAAAGTTCTTTTTCCATAAATGCAGAATCTAGTAATTCAAATCAAAATATCCAAATTTTGAGAAAAGTGATTTGTTAAATTATCTATGTCTTCATCTATTGTATTAATAGTTTCCCTTTTTCTTAGTTCTAACTTACTTGATAAAAGTGCTTTAAATAATTGAATAGTTGATGATGTGTCTTCATTGTCATCAGTTAACAATTTGATTTTTGTAAAAGTTTATATAAAGCTTTAATTCATACATAATATTGAAGAAAATTGAATAACAATAACAAAGATAAATTTGATAAACAAATAATAAAAACTTACGATATTATACAAGAGAATCCTTTGATACAAGGAGATACGATTATTAGATTTCATTTGAGTTTATAAAGGTTAAATACCTTGTGAAAGTAGTTTGTAGTAATTCTATTTCTTGTATTGGTAAGTCAGAACTGTGGTTCCGATAGTAAGTTTGAGGGGAGGCAGTAAGACCGTTGGTTAGTAAGGTGTTCCTACAAGTAAATAAGTTAAGACATTGGCTTAGCAAAATATTAAGTCTTTATTAAATAGAGATGAATCTATTAAGAAGATCTTTCTTTTCTTTTAGTTTTAAATCTGGACAAAGCTCTTTTTCCATAGATGCAGGATTTAGCGATTTAAATCGAGATGTTTATAATTCTTTTGAAATTAAGATTTTTCAAATTGAATAAAGTTTAGATAATTGGTCCATTCCCTATGAAAAACCCAAAGAGATTTATGAAATTGGAAATTTTAATTTAAAACATGATTACATGATCAAAACAGTTGAAAAAACTATTTTTTTATTAGGAAAGTGCAAAATTATCAAATTGCTTTTAGAAACATCTGTTAAAAAACATAAAGAAAAATATAAATATTTACATGTTGATTTTATTCAAATTTCAATCAAACCTCTTCATAGAAAAGGCATAAATCGTCTTGTTTTAGTTTGGTTGAGAGATATTAGAAATACAAAATTTAATGAAACCACTTTATCGTTGTTTCAAACCAATCTTTATAAAGGATCTTGATATACTCAATATTTTCCTCATTTTTCAATAGGTTTAAATGATTCAAAAATTATGGATAGTTTAGTATTACATATTCAATCTCAAAATCATAATTTTGTAAAAAGAACTAAAGTTATAGCATTTATCTTTAGGATTTACTATAAAGTTATGAGTTCTCAAATTAATTTAAAAGCCAAAAAGTTATCTCCTAAACTAGAAATTGTTCTTTTAGAAGTCAATATCGCAAATTCTCTTGTATTTACTCTAAAGTCATTAAGTTAGATTAAAGTTCAATTACTAGAGGAATGAGCTTTAGAAGAAGTTGTTCCACCAAGACTTAGTGTTTCTCAAACTAGACCCGCTCTTACTCAAATATTTGATAATGATAGCATTAGAATTTAATTCCCTATGATAACTGATAGAAAGCCAATTGCTCCAAACGTATAAGACTATTTCAATAAGATGGACATTTTTTTTTTGCAAGAACTAGTCAAGATGATTAAACATGTAGAGAAGGTAATGAAAGAAAAAACATTCAGTTCGAAACCCCAACTCAATCGGTATAACTTGGAGCTGTTGATTTTCAACCACTAATTCCACAACTAATTTATCAACCTTAATCAAATTCTCCTACTTATTCTCAAATTAATGAATTAAATGTAATAAGCTTGGAAAAACTATTGGAAATAGACAAAGTTTTTTAAGAAAAGATTTTAATTCAAAAAGAAATACTTTAAGAAGGAGAAAATATTTAAAAACTTATATTGAAGAATAAACTTATTTAATAAGAGCCATGTGATATAATGATATGCAGACTATATTAAGAAGAAGTGAATCTTTCGTTAGATGGTTTACTAAAAACTTTTGTTTAAGTAAGTGTTATTATATTTAAACAATTGAGTCATCAAGTCAAAATGGGAAACTCAATAAGGAATAACTACCGGAACCCATCTTTTACTTCATATTAAAGTTCAAAATGAAACAATAAAAGCTTTACCTTTCAAAAAAATCATAGGAAAAAATCAAGATTTTAATAACGTAAAAGCTTAAAATAATTATACTAATTAAATTTTACATACGATTGGTCAACAAATCGATATAATAGAAAATATATTAGTAAAAAAAAAAGATAAAGGAAAAACTTCGATAAGGATTTTAAAAGAAAAATCAAGTACTTCAAGATCTGTAATTGTAAAACTCATTTATCCACTAAAATTTGTTCTAGATATTCAAAATTATAAGTTTAGAAAAAATGATAATTTATTAGAAGAAATTTCAAATAAGTTAAGTAAGTTAGAGATAGGAAAAGGGGAAACTATTAATGCAATGGATGGAGACATAGATAATTTGACAAATAAAAAATAGTAGTTATCTTAAAGTATGTATTGGAATTCTTAAAAAAAGAAATGATATGCTTTTGTGTTGTTTTTCTTTTTATAATTACTACATAATCACATACATGTAGCCAAATCATATAAATGTATAAATATTTTGATTTAGATAGTGCCAAAATACTTCCATTAATAGCCAATATACATCAATGTTAATATACTATGAAGTATATCCATATAGTCATACTATATTAATACATATTAATATAAACAAACTATATTGAAGCAGTAATAATAATGGTCAAACAATATTAATAAATATTATACAATCATAATGAAATTAATCAATATTAATACATGTTAATATAGAAATAATAACAATCAAACTATATTAATGCTGTTAAGCCATATTAGTACATTTTAAGCTAAAATTTCATCTTTGATTGCACAACCACTTAAAATGATTATTTATTTATCTATCTATCTATTTTTAAGCAAATTCCTTCTCTTTCAAGCTTCGTACTCCATCAAAATTATATATTTTCATATTAAGTGAACCATTCCACTTAGTATTCTTTTGAGATTCATTTGTATTTTAGGCTTCATACATCTCCCTTTATTTTCATAGCTATGGTTACACAAGCTTATTTCTCCTATTTCTATCCTCGACTAAAAGAATCGAATACCCATATTAATTTCAATCATAATTTAAACTTTTAATTAAAAACCTTCATATTGAAGAATACATACACACACATATATATATATATATATTGAGTTATTTGTTTTTGGTATCTTATATTATGTAAATAATTTTTTAATATGCTCTTTTTTTTATAATACATGAAAGTATTAGATTACATTTATAATTTTTGTTTTAAAAAGTATACAATCATTTTTCAAACTTTTATTTACACATTGTAGGAGCGCTTAAAGTAATTTTGTATAACTGCGGAGGCACTTGTCTTTTGTAATAAGAGAATAATTTGATAAGATGTATTTATATAATTTTTCATTATATTACCGTATTATCAATAATTTTATATTATCATTATTATTTAATTTATTCTGATTAACAAATAAGTATATCAACAAACATCACACTCGAGTTATAAGTCATTAAATAAGAAACATATTTTTTATTTGAGATCATATACATTTCATACTAAGCATAGAAAGATTATGATATAAAGTGTATGTAAGAGAAATTCTTAGTTTTTTAAAATTTTTTTCTTAGTACTCATGTAATCTCTTTATATAGGATTTTTTTTTAAATATTTGACAAAATTATATATAATGAGTCATTTGTTTTCTTTTCTTTGTTTTTTTTTTTAAAGAGTCATTTATTTTCAGAGCCTTACATTACTTAAATAATTAAAATTTTTTTTTATATAATACATAAAAATTAATCTAATACTATTTAAATTTTTATCTCCAATTGTGCAGGCTTTGGAGTTGACTAAAATGAAAATATACTTTTAACTATTTCCTGAATCTACTTTTCTTTACCAAAAGAAATATAACTATATTTTGACTATCAAGTAGATAAAACCATCTCTTTCAAGCAAAGACAGCCCAGCCCATTAGCTCCGTTACCTAAAACCCTCATGCTAAACTTCTTCTCTTCTTTTACCTTCCCTCTCCTCCCTCAGAACTCTTTCCCTCTTTCTCTTCCACTTTCACTTCCATTCCTATGTACTTCGGATTCTGCTCTCTCTTCTCATCTACCTCTCTTTTTATACTGTAGTAAGATGCTTGAAACATACCGAACAAGGTCAATCGACTGGAAACCTTCACCAATAGTGGCACTTGCCACCAGCTTTGATAATTCTCAGGTTGCCGCCGCTCGGGACGACGGTTCTCTGGAAATTTGGCTCGTATCTCCTGGCTCCGTTGGTTGGCACTGTCAACTGGTACACAATTAAAAAAACAGCAGCAGTCAATCAACTACGCTTGTAAAAAAGCAGATGATTGTTCATTTTAATTTCATGTCTTTTTTTTTTTTTCTTTTTCCTTCCGTGTTGCACAGACAATTCATGGAAACACTAATTCAAGAGTCTCATCGCTCGTGTGGTGTTGTGCGGGGCCGTTTGGGCGGCTCTTCTCGTCGAGTATTGACGGTTCCGTATCAGAATGGGATTTGTTTCACTCGAAACAGAAGGTATTGCATATGGTTACTTTCCTTATTTTGTCATGCATTGCTTAAAAAAATAGTTAGGTTCACGGCATGGTTTCCATATTATCTTTTATGGAGTTTCTGAAACTTGTTAAAAACATAGAAATCTAGTAAAAGAATCTTGTGGTGCAGATAGAAAAATGGGAGAGATTTTTATAGGCTTTAGTGTTGCTTGCAGATAGATTGGTTAATAGAATTGGCTGCATGAAGATATATATGAATGTTATGGTGGTATTGCTGGAATCAGTTTTGAGATATGGAAAATAGTCATGTTTTTATGTTATTGGGTACTTGCAGACTGTACTAGAATCGATTGGAGTGTCAATATGGCAAATGGCCATCGCACCGCATAAGAATCAGCATCATGTAATGGAGCCTAAGGTGCAGCTTGGTAATGGAAAGCTAGAAAATGGAGTGGGAGATGATAGCAGTGAGGATGAAGATGATTCTGATTACAGTGAACATCACGAGGAATCTGCACTGGAAAATGCATGTGTTGCACTTGCTTGTGATGATGGTTGTGTGCGATTATATACGGTGTCTCAGTTGGATATGTTAACTTACAGTAAATCTCTTCCGAGGGTCAGTGGTGAGTTCTCGATATTTAATTACCCCCAAAAAGGGGGGAAAAAGAAGGAGTTCTCAATTTCTGGGTCATCACCAATTTAGATGTTGACTTCAATTGGTACATCCAGTAAATCCCTGTCCTTTTAATGTCAGGTCGAATTCTAAGTGTTGCTTGGAGTGCCGATGCAAGTACAGTATATTCAGGAAGTAGTGATGGGTTAGTTTACTTGCTTTCATTCTGCAAGAAGTGAAAATTTGTCAATGTTGAATTTTGAACTTAAATTATACTTCCTCATCAAGTGATAATTTGTTTGATTCTCCGGTTTTCATATTTGTGCTGCTAATTATAGGTTGATAAGATGCTGGAATGCTAAAACATATCATGAGATCTACAGAATAACAGTTGGTCATGAAGGAGTGGGTCGTAGATCAGAACTTTGTATATGGTCATTGCTCGCTCTAAGGTGACAATGATTTATAGCTTTGTACCTATTGCAGTGTGTTAGCAATCTGTCGGTTTCTTCATTTGTTCTAGCTGTGCACATTTGCACCCCTTGTGCTCATAAGTTGGTCATTGTTGGTTTTAGGTCTGGAACACTTGTTAGTGCTGACAGCAGTGGCAGTGTTCAGTTCTGGGACAGTATACATGGGACACTTTTACAGGCACATTCTTTTCATAAAGGTGATGTAAATGCACTTGCAGCAGCTCCTAGCCATAATAGGGTGTTTTCTGCTGGTTCTGATGGTCAGGTATAGGTGCTCCTTGATATTATTTATGCAAGTCTTAATATTTTGATTTAGCATGCGACTTTAATTGCAGCAATGCTCATTTTTAGCTACATATAGATGAGGACATTTGAGTTTACTATTATTGCTGTCAGATGCTTTCTTCTAGTTTGTATCTTTTCAGCCATTAGCCAGCCTTTGTTTCACATACAAATGTGAAATAACTTAAGCTAAAATGAACTTTGTACAATATATCAGACTATAAACCGATCATGTCACATCCACATTTAGGTATGATATTGCACTGAGAAAACATATGAAAGTATTCACCAAATCCCCCCTCCCTCTCCAAACAAGCCAAAACCAACCAAAAAAATAAAAAAAAAGAATTGTGAAGTGGATACAAACTTCTTCAGACATTTTGGTATAACTAAAGGAGCACTGGAAAAGAAAATATTAAACTGAAGGAACAGTGTTTTGTATAGATTGGTCTATTATTGACCACTTTTAATGGCCTCAAGCTAATTATAGAATTTGAATGTAACTTATACAATGTTTAAAAGAAATATTGTGGTGAACTGATTACAAATCTATCATGATATAATGAAAACAAAAGTGATTATAATGAAAAATGTGATGGAGAATAAATGGTGTTCATAACAACACTGTAAACAAATGTCATGGATGAAAGGTATAATATAAAGAGATAAAAGCTTCCAAAATTATATATTATAATATGATAGATTGGCCCCTATTGGTTACTTATGTCTTCATCACTGGAGGTAAAGATGCACCATGTCATTTAAAGAACATGTCACACCCTCATGCTGTATCTGGTATTTAGCAGTTTTGTTTTGCCAGTGTCCTCCCCTATGTGATACTATCCTGATGAGTTGGCAAATGATATTCACCAATAATTATACTAGTTTTTTGAACAATGATTTGCAGAACAACCTCTTTTTTCCTGATAGCTGAATTTTTTGTTACTTTGCCTGGTTAAGTAACAAAAGCATGAAGCCATATGTTTTTACTTTTATCTCTGGACTGGATCAATAGGCAACCTTTTTGGTAAATCCATGTGTTTTGTTGAAACAAATGTACAGTACATCTTGAGGAAGTGCATTGACAATCCAACTATGATCTTAAACTTTTGGTCAAAGAATCATAAGAAATAGATTGAAGATCTTTGTTTTTGGTGTATCTCTCAGTAATCTTTGGAAAAACACCCGTCTAGTCTTGCCTATTGCTTACCTGGATATTAGTGTGTATTTTGACGTGATCTACTGCCTATATGGTTTCAATTTATATAGTGATCCTATGATAGATTGAATGGTTATGAACCAGTTGCTAAATTGACGTCAATGCTGAATAGATTCTTCTGCGATATTTATTTCTTATCCAACTAATATAATCTTTTATCACAGAGGGATAAATGCACTTAGTATTTTGCATCTTTTTTTAAATAATCTTATGTACTCCTAGATGACTGTTAGGCAATAGTTAGGTTTGGAGGCTTGGTTTTTGTTGTGAATTGTTTTTGCAAGTATACTTTCCAGGTTTTAGATAATTGACATTTTCAGTCTAGTGTTAGAATGTTGCTCTGGGTTTTCACAATCATGTTCTTTTGTTCAGTATCGCTACTTGAAAGATATATTAAAAACCAAACACTCTAAAGCATTTTAGAGCAGCTTGCTTTTTGTTTTATACCTAAGATACTCTCAAAATTTGTTGTACAATTTTCCTTATTTTACTCAAAACTGTCTTTGTTATTATGATGTCTGTGCCATATTTTGTGATCTGATTTAATTTGATTTTCTCAGCAAATTGGAATTTTAGCTTCTGATGCTAATTTCAAAGTTGAAAATGCCACACACCATCATATGGTTTCCAAGTGCGTAAAGTTCCCAATATGTCTCTTTTTTCTTTTAGGTTATACTTTATAAGCTTTCTGGTGAGAAGGCTGGGTCTACTGGTGAAGAGTCTTTGGCAGAAGAGTCAAAGAAATGGGTCTATGTTGGTTCTGTAAGAGCTCACACACATGATATCAGGTCCTTGACAGTTGCAGTGCCCATTAGCTGTGAAGGTTATTCAATGCTTCTTTTTCCTCTGTCTCCTTACTCCTTATTTTTCCTGAATTTTTTAAGAGATTTGTTGTAATTAAATATTATTCTCTACCGAATATCTTTCTGCAAATATTCTTTATACTAGACAGTGAAGGAGTAGCCTCCTGTACCTGTCATATACTTGTTTTTGAATGTGATTTTAGTAATGAAGTTATGCATCAGTTTTTATACCTATAATGTCAGTAGGCAAGCCTTCCTGGTTATGTTTGTATTCATTGTACTTCAGAGCTCTCAGATTATGTTATTCTAGTTTGCAGATCCCCTGACGCATGAACATGTTAAACGAATCCGTCGTAAGAAAAAGCCAATTGATTTTAGTTACCGTAAATGGGCTCACATGGGAGTGCCCATGCTCGTTTCAGCTGGTGATGACACCAAGCTTTTTGCCTACTCTATCCAGGAGTTCTCAAAGTTCTCTCCACATGATATCTGCCCTGCTCCTCAGAGGTTGCCCATGCAATTAGTTCTACACTCTGCCTTAAACCAAAAAATACTTCTAGTCCAGAACCCATGCTGGTTGGATATTTTGTGTGTTTGGACAAAGCATGCCATTCCGCTTGCTAGTAGTTCTGGTAATTCTGGGGGCTGTGCTGGCACGGAGCTTTTAGTTCGAGTCAAGAGCAAGGTCTCTCGGAGAATCATCTGCAGCACTATTTCTAACTCAGGGGAATATTTTGCCTATTCTGATAATGTGAAACCAAGCCTATTCGAATTGACAAGGCGGGGTGGTGATAAGGGTGCTTTTATCGTAAACAAGAAGCAGCTTCCTCAGAGACTATCATCTGCCCATGCTATGGTTTTTAGTTTCGACTCCAGTCGACTAATTATGGCAGGGAATGATCAGAAAATAAGTGTGAGTTTTTAACTCTTACTCCAGTGTCCATTTAAATTGAAGAATTAACTTGCATAAGCTCGTCCAGAAAAATATTGAATATATGATAGCTGAAATATGGCATACAAGTTCATGAAATTCAGAGACTGTTTAAGGCTTTATATCTGATTTCCTTGGTCAATGCCTCCTGACATGTCTCGTTTGGAAAACTGAGCGAGTATTTTTTGTTTTAGCATATATATGTGAACTGGGTCACTTGGTGAAGCTACTTTGATATGCAAGATGCTTATTTGAAGTGTAATGAATGCTTGACTCAGCAGGAATATACTAATATATCAGATTTGCATATCGTTGGAATTGTCAAATTGACCTAAAGATATTTTCTGAAAAGGAAAAATATGCAAGTATGGAACTTTCAGGATTATGGACTAGCCCACTCTTATGAATTGACTTGTTTTGCAATGCCATCAAATGCTTCTCTTAAAATTTTATAGTTGTCTGATTCTCTGTTGTCTTGAAAGGTTTAAAGTTGTCATCATAGTCATCCTATTCCCAGAAAAATACGTGTTCTTAGCAGTTGTGATAACATTTATGCCACCTATTTGATTTCTATTCATTAACGGATTGTTAGAGATGCATTCTGAAGAAAATTTTTAGTGGCTATCCTAGTTGTTTCCTTCTTTGATATTTGCTTGTTTCCTTCTTTCATCTTGCAAGGTCTGTATAGTTACACTACTTAGAATAAAACAAGGCAGAATTATACATTTTTATCTTGGTTTTACTTTGTTTATGGGATTGGAGGATTCTCTTGACGAGTCTTTAACCTTGTTAAAGTAAATCACCCACTGATTAGATCATATTCTCTTATCCATAACAACTTGGTGTTGAAGCTAGATGCTGAGAGTGATTTGCACCAGTTCCAAGGATGGGGGACTAAACTTTTCTGGCAATTATGCGAAAATTTAGGCGGTGAGAGAGGTGGAGTTGGTTGAGAAGAAAGGTTTTTGCTACACAACTGGAGGAGCTGACTTGATACGTGTCTAAGCTTTGATATTGGGGCTCCATGGGTTGTGATGAAGGAAGTAGCATTAGAGGAGGAACTCAAGTATATCTGACTGGGTATGTTGGTAGTGGATGAGCACGTAAATGACTCAAGGTGCCAGATTGTTGCCATCAGAAGTTTGGTTGCCTTGCATTGACCTAATTTTATTGGCTAGAGAGCAAGCCATTGTGTACCTCACCATATATCAAGTCAAAGTGTATGCCTCTGTCGTGTGACCTAATGTTTTCCACCATGCAATTAGTTGCCACATTCCAACGAGAGGGAGACAACTCCTTGACCCATGTGAGCACTACCTCGATGTGCAACCTTCATGCAACATGGTATGCAACTTATGGGTGCAAGCCAGTTGTGTAGGTCCTACTATGGTGCATGTATCCCATCCCCCATTTGGAGCCATGTTTGGAATAGCACCTCCATGCTTGTTCCAACCTGCACATCTTCCTTGACAACAAAAAGTGCTTGGATCCCAAACATAGTGTCATGTTGATGCTCATTTTGGTCGGCTATTTGAACCAAATTTTCAATCGTAACAATCTATCTGATTATGTGAAGCGATTTTGATGATTTTGGCAGAGTCCAATGTAACACATGTAGATCTTGCAGAGGCAGATTTAGGAACATCTGCAATAGTTAATTGAAAGGTGGGTCTGGGAGCATAATAGTCTATCAAGTGATTACTTAAGCTTCAGGACAAGCCCATTTTGTGAGAGGGGTATGGTTAGAGATGCATTTCGGGAAAAAAACTAATTTAAGAGGAATAATCATCAGTAGTTGCTATATAAGCTCTCATAGCCGTTTCCTTTTATGTTATTTGTTATATGTGCTTGTATTCTTCTTGGATATTGGTTAGGCTTGTAGATGTACGTACTACTGTGAGGGATAAAAGCGAAAAGAATTTTGTTTTGTCTTGGTTTATCTCTTTTGGGTAAGGTATCTTAGTTTATGAGATTGTAGGGTTCTCTATTATAAGATTCTTTTTTGATGAGCCCTCAATATTGTCTGTATGGATTGCTTCTTGGCTACAATTTATACTTAACAGGTATATTTAATTATTCATATGATCAGTTTGCTTGTGCGTGAATGCATTCATAATTTTTACAACTACATGGGTTTCTATTTGTCATTTAACCATCCTATTTGCACTCAAAAAAAAAAAAAAGGAGTTGTTCTTTCCTTTGGATTTAACATACTAAAAGCTTGACAAGTGTATTTAAATTTTCATTTGATTGGATAGTTATTGCATGAATGCCATCATAATTGTTACTACTACATCAATCATCCTACTTGCATAGAAAAAAAGAAATGTTTTTGTTTTTGTTTCTGTTTCTTACCAACTCCTTGAAAAGTGGCATTTGCTTGAGATGTGTTCCCCTTCTTAGGAGACAGAATCTCCATTCTTGGAATAACCGGAGATTCTTTCCCAATTAAATATCTTGGATTTCCTCTCATGGGGACGAAGCTCCCCAGAACAAATTGTGAAGAGGTTGTTGATAAATTTTCCAAGCATATTAGCCATTAGATTAGGAAGTTTCCACCATATGTTGGTTGTATTGTATTGCGGATTGTTTTATTCTCAATGCATGCATCTTAGGTAAGTACATTCACTTTACCTAGGGGAATTTTGAAGGATTTAACTACTAAGGTTAAGAGGTTTCTTTGGAATGGGAATGATGAAGAAAAAGCTAAAGCTGAAGTTGAATGGGATCAAGTTTGTAGGGTTTCTTTGGAGGGGTTCTAGGAATTATTTACATCCTCAATTGGAGCAAGATCGGTTATAACAAAAATTCTACGGGGGAAAAATTTCTAGAATGTCAAAATTCCAAGGGATGCCTCATGGGTGGTTGAGAATCCTCTCCTAAACTCTTGCTTGTGATCTCTTTCGATAGAAAGTTGGTAACGGTAACTCTATGTCTCTTTAGTACGATTGCCTGTTTGCCAAAGGCCCTTTGGTAAAGTGGGTAGGAGAAAGAGTCGTTTGTGAATCTGGATTTCCTAAAGTTGCTTGTCTTCGCTCGATTGTCCTTTACAACAGATGGATTGACCTATTAGAGAGCTATGGGACCAAATTTGTCTTCGCATGGATCCTTCAGGTTTCCCAAGTGAACCGTGGTTATGCCTTAATGTGGACAAGCAACCCCTTGGTTGGCCTTTCCATTTGCTAGGCTTAAAATTCTCTTAGCCCACCTTCTCTTAAAGATCCTTGGTTCTAATCCCGTTTGGCACTAACACTGCATTCCAAGACATGCCTGCATTCTCTGGTTAGCCTTCTGCAAACTTCTCTATATGTTGATTTCTCTTTTGAGAATATATTAGCTTCGCACTCTTGCTACTTAATGTGGTTGCTATGCTGAGACTCATGACCATCTGTTCTTTGAATGTGTGATGGCTGGAAAGATCTAGGAGGCGTTGACTTCCAAATTGGTATGGCATTTGATATTTCCAGCTTTGCTACTTATATTTTTTCTCTCAATAACCACCAGAGGGGTAGTAGTGGCCATTCTTTGACCTGGAAGATTTGCTTGGCAGCTGGTTTTATTATATCTGGAGAGATGGATATACCTCCTAACCTTTCCCTCCTAACCTTTCCTCACCCCTTCTCATCTCGTATCTCCCTCACCTAACCCTCTTTATCCTAATCTACCTCACACATCCCCATTCCTCTTCTCTAGCCCCCCAACTATTCCCCCATCTTTTCTCTTGTTTCTTTAGTTTAAGTTTTTAGTCAATTCTTCTTTTAAGGTTTCGTTTCCTAGTTGTTCTTGTTTATCCTATAATCGGTGTGTCTCCTCCACCATGAGAACCTTTGTTCGGAGAAACAAAAAGATATCCTTGGTATGTCTTTGGTCTCATTCGGAGTGATGGATGTTCTGGGCAAAATGAAGAAATGCAAAAGCAAGAAGTCTCTACCTTCCTCAGTCCAAGAGGTGTCCTCCAATGGGAGAAGTGCAGTGATTTTTGGTATGGAGTAAAAGGGAAAAAAATTGGTTTCTTGTGTGAAGCCCAAGGCAGTTGATGTAACATCTCATCTCCTCTTTGAAAAGCTCCTAAATAGCCTTGACAAGTGAAAAAAAAAGCCAGCTAAAAACAACACCCTTGTTTCCATTCCTAATATAGGGCCTCTTCTTGAGAAACAAAAGGAGGGTGGACTTCCTTCCTCTTTTGTGGAAAGTCAAAGTTCCATAAGTGAATTTGTCTTGAGGGAAATAACCAAAGTGGCAGATGAAGTTGAAAACTCCACTTAAAGACAAAAATGGAAATATCACAGGTGGGAAACAATCATCGCCAAAACAACCATCTTTTGTACGGGTGGTATTGCAAAACCTCACGTCGCTTGTGCTGCTCATCGACGTTTCCCTCGACTATTATGCACCATTTAAGCTGGGAGACATGGTATGTGTTGAGCTTTTGACGTTTGTATCCATGTTTTGTGAGAAAATTTGGAGGTTCTACCAAATGGGTGCAGCTTGTTCTTCTTCAAATTCAAAGATAGAGCCTCCTTGCTCAAGACCCCGAGCCAACAATGGATGTTTGCTGACCAAACCATTATCCTTGAGCGTTGGTCTATCAAAGTTGATTATGACAAAGTGTCATCGATGAAACTTCCTATTTGGATTAAATTATGGGGTTTGCCAATGGAGTTCCTCCATAGAGATGGTATTGGTTATGCAGCGAGCACTATTGGATGACCTCTCCAAGTGGACTTTGTTATGGTTAGAATCGAGAGGATAAGATTCGCTTGTGTTTTTGTGGAAATAGATGCAATGCTACCCTCCCCTTTACATTTGCCATCAAAAGAGCAAATGGGAAGATAGCCATGGTAGATGTAGAATACCAAAATGTCCCCTCTCGTTGCTCAAAGTCTAAAACGGAACAGTGCATAGTTGTCTATGGTGTAAACCTGGAGAGCCCAAAGATTAACTACACACTAAAACATGTGAGCCCTAACCTTGAGGTGAATAATGCCCATAAGGAGTTTTATATAGAGGTTTTACCAGCTGTAAAGGGAATAGTAATCAGAGAAGGGGAACATGTTAAAACACACAACCTAACCACCTTGAATAAGAAAGACAAACATGCCACCACAGAGGCTTCGTCCTTTGATAGTTCTTCAATTGAAGTACTAGGACATATAGATGAATGCTCCCATGTTGCTGTTGTAGATGTGACCCCTGAATCTAAGGAAGAGGGGAAAGGTCATCTAGTCTCCAGTGAATCTAATGAAGTGGAAGGGTTCTCTCTAGACTCCTCTCAATCCATAGTGCCCGAAACCTAAGATGGCCATCAATTTATGCAACTAAGCTGTCCATCCCCATGGATTTCTGTGAAAAAGAAGAAAACAAGGAAGAAAAGGATAGAGTTGGGTGGGGGTGATTCCAACGGCAACGTGGCTTGACATAGGCTAAAACCTAGTGTTTCCATTTTTTGCATCTTTCTTTATATTTTCAATAAATGTTAGCTCTTTGGAACATTAGGGGGCTCGACCCCCAAAAAGCTAAAGTTGTGAAAAGATTATGCATCTCTAACAATATCTCTATACTAAGTTTAGTAGAAACATAAGTGAAGTCAAATAAAGCCCCCTCGGTATGGGCGTGGGTTTTTCCGGATTGGAACCTAGAGTACCACCCAAACGGTTGAATTTGGGTGGCTTGGAACCTTGCGGTCTGGCTAGTTAATATCTCTGTTTACAATAGGCAATTCTTGCATTGCCATTGCTATCTTCTAGGGAAGGATACCAACTTTTGGTTTACTTGTATTTATAGCGCAAACTCTTCTTCTGACAAGGCAAGCTTTTGGTCTGACCTCTTACTCATCAAAGCGTTAATCCAGGATTTGTAGATTCTAGGGAGAGATTTCAATGAATGCCGATTTATAGAAGAGAAAATTGGAAGAAATGAGATGATCGCCTTAGGTATGGATTACTTCAACAACTTTTGCATTGAAGCTGAATTAGAAGAGCTTAGGACTAGTGGTCCCATGCATACTTGGACAAATAAAAACCTAGCTAACCTTATCATGAGATGATTGGATAGATTCTTGATCAATCTCAAATGGTTACAATCTTTTCTGATTTTTGAAGCCATGGTTTGCCCATCAGGTATCTCTAACCATAGCCCCATTATTGTACATATCCATTAGCATGGTAAAAAAAGGAACACTCCCTTTAAGTTTTTCGATTTTTGGGGTAAAGACCTCCTTTTTCTCCCACTAGTGGAACGGATTTGGAATATGGCAGCGGACGGTTCTCTTATGTTTAGAGTGGTATCTAAATTGAAACTACTAAAAAAGAAATTGAGGGAACTTAACAAGGAACGATATGCTGGCATTTCTAAGAGAGTCTCTCTTAGTTAGGTGCTTTGGAGAATGTTCAACTTGCCAATCGAGCTACCCAACACAAGCCAATTGGGACTTAGAGAAAAGGAGGTTCAAAGAACATTATCTACTTGTAGTGACCAGGGAGTTTTTCCTAAGACAAAAATCTAGACAAACATGGCTAGAATTAAGTGATAGGAATACCTCCTATTTCTTTCGCTCAGTTAAACAAAAGCACTCCAAGGGTCGTATACCACTCTATAATCCTAGAGAATGGATCTTGTACAATAGACAAATGAGATATTCAAGAAGCGGTCATAACTTTTTTCCACAACCTATTGACCACCCCATTAACTATCCAAGCAAATTTGGATTCTGTTCCCGCTTTAGTGGAAAGAATGGTTCCCTTAGAGGATTAGCATCACCTTATCAAACCAGTTGATAATGACGAAATTAAGCAAGCCTTGTAGTCCATCCCTAAGGATAAAGTGCCGGGTTCGGATGGATACAATGCAAACTTCTTTCGACTAACATGGCACATTGTTGGAGAGGAAATCTGTCTAGCCATCAAAGATTTCTTTGCTTTGGGTAAATTCTTAAAATCTATCAACTTTACTTCCCTTACATTGGTTCCAAAGGTATCCACTC
The DNA here is from genome assembly GCA_024138015.1 of Lumnitzera littorea. Lineage (NCBI taxonomy): Eukaryota > Viridiplantae > Streptophyta > Magnoliopsida > Myrtales > Combretaceae > Lumnitzera > Lumnitzera littorea. Next base: position 137,235,271 of record JAMXBB010000001.1, on the reverse strand, counting down.
TACAATCATTTGTGCAATTTAGATTTATATCATGTTATATTGTGCTCTATAAGTGTATCTCTAAAATTCTTGCAACCTACATCCAAAAAGTACTGTCAAGTTTTGTTGGTAGAGAACAATTTGCTTTCATCAAGAGTAGGAGGATTGTTGATAACATTCTTATTGAGTAAGAGCTTATGCATGGATACCATAAGGAAGCTCATGGGGCTAAGTGTACTTTTAAGATTGACATCACGAAGGCTTATGACCATGTCAATTGGGCCTTTTTAGAACGCCTTCTCAAGGTATTAAAGTTTCCTCTTATCTTTGTTCGTTGGATATATGCATGTGTATCCTCTCCAAAATTTTCTATATGCTTAAATGGAGAGCTAGTAGGGCTCTTTGCTAGTAACTGAGGACTAAGACAAGGGGATCTTATTTCCCCTTACCTCTTTATCTTTTTCATGGAGATTCTATCAAGTTTTCTACGCAAAGTAACCACCACACAAGGTTTCAAACATCATTGGCGCTGTAAAAAAGGAAATTTCAACCATCTTTGTTTTGCTGACAACCTTCTCATTCTTCTCTAGAGGTGACTTAACCTCTTCCTCACTCATTTATTAAAGTTTACAATCTTTCTCAACCCTTTCAAGCCTTCAAGTAAGTGCATTCAAGAGCAATATCTTCTTTAGTAGAGTCAACTCAGCGAGTAAATCTTAGATTTTGGCATACACAGAGTTTAAGGAAGGTAAACTACGAGTAAAATATTTAGGAGTCTTACTCATCTCTACATGAATCAACCATATGCATTGTCACATTTTGATTGAATGGCTCGCTGCTAGGATTAACGACTGGTCTTCTAAATTTTTATCCTATGCTAGTTGGGTCTAATTGGTCAAGAGTGTGCTTTTCTCTTTACAAGTGTATTGGGCACATCCATATTCATCCTTTTGAAAAAAATCCTCGAAGGCCTACAAACTAAAATATTGCGGTTCTTATGAAATGGGGTGGATGAGGCTAAAGCTAGAGCAAAAGTATCTTGGGAGGACCTATGCTTACCAAAGAGGGAAGGTGGTTTAGGAATTAAGGACATTACCCTATAGAATAAAGTAGCCCAATGGAAACATATTTGGCATTTGAATGTGGACCATAAAGGCCTTTGGCCAAGATGGGTACATAATGAAATTCTTAAAGCTAGAAATTTTTGGTCCATACCAAACCTAGCATAATGCTCTTGGTCTTGGCGCAAAATTCTTTAAGCAAGGAATTGGGCAAAATAATTGTTCTCCTGGAATATAGGAGATGGCAAGCACATATTCCTTTGGTATGATCTATGGCACCCAAATGGCCAAATTGCAAATTAGATAGGCAAAAGGAGCATTTATGCCATGAATTGGAGAAAAGAGATAAGATTGTGTGACATTATTGAAGGACCTACTTGGCGTTGGCTGGAAGGGGATACTTTGGATATCATTAGATCTACTTTACCTCCTTTGATAACACCTAAGTCAGTTATTAATGATAAGTTTATTTGGATAGCCGACCTCAGCAAAGGATTCTCCGTCATGTTAGCGTACAACTCATTGAGAAGGAAATATCCTATCACTCCTTAGCATGCCATTGTTTAGAATAGGAGCAGCACTCCTCGCCACTCCATCATATGGCATGCTACTAGAGAAAGGTTTCTAACTCAAGATAAGTTATTCTATTGGGGTATAATATCTAGGAATTGCTACTATCTTTGTGTAACTAAGGAAGAAAACCACCATCTTTTCATCAATTGCGACTTCACAAGGAATGTGTGGGCAAACATCAAATGTTAGCTCTTCCCCTCTTAGACCAACTATCTCCTAGCTAGCTCTATGGCCTCTTTTGTAGCAAACTTCAGCACTCTAGGCTCTTCGATAGGTAAAAGGATTCCCTCTATTGTGTACTGTGAAATTTGGAAGAAAAGAAATTCCAGGCGTACAGAAGGTGCTCTTACTCCAGCTGCAAACTTAGCTAGGGTTATTTTATTTTATATTGATGTATAGCTTTGAGCTTTAACGCCATCCTTGTTTGTCATCCACATTCCTTTGTTTTGTAAATGTGGATCACAAAGTAGGTTTCCTTGTACATCCTTTTTACATTCTATATTCTTATTAATACAAATTTCTGACATTACCCAAAAAAAAAAGTCGTTAAGTTTTATGCACTATCACTTCATTGTGCATCCTACAACACCTTATTTCATTGTTTTTAGAGGCCCCTCTACTGTAGCCTTTGTTTCCCCTTTTGTACCTCCACCCACCCAAAGACCACAACCTACTCACACTTCTTTGTTTACTTGTTTTTTGCTCTTTAAAACGAAATCTTGTGTTCACTTGTCCAGTCAATTAGCTTTTTTGGTTCAACTTGCCTCACTATAGGGAACCTGCTTATATTTCTTTCTTCAATATGTTGTTAAGGGAACATGCTCATACTTTCTTTGTTATTTTCATGTATAGCAAGCTGTAATCTTGAATCCTTTGTTGAACTCTAGTGCCTTTCTTAGTACAGCATGGCTAACTGTTTTTATCATGTTGTGATTTTCTTTGTATGTTCAAGTAAAAGATTGATCTATAGATCTAGTTGAAAATGTCTTCCTATTGACTAAATCAATGTTTTTCTATCTAAATGTTGCATCAGGCTGGCAAAATATAAATGGATTGTTATAATTTATTGTTGTTTCATTATGTTTTGCATTTCTGGTGTTACTTCAGGTTGTAGATGTTGGAAGTTCAGAGCTATTACATACATTCAAACCATGCCGTGAGGAGCTCTCTCAGGAATCACCTTCTGATGAGCCTCCTATTACGAGAATGTTTGCCAGCTCAGATGGACAGTGGTTAGCTGCTGTTAATTGTTTTGGAGATGTATATGTGTACAATCTTGAAATTCAGAGGTAAGCCATAAAACGTTACTTCCAACTGGCGTTTTGTGTTCCACGTGTTCCTAACCCAAATGCACACCTAGTTTGTCAAAGAGAATAATCTCCCTAAGGGTGATTTGTGATTTTGTTGTATGGTTCTTTGGTATGGTCAAATCCCTGCTTGATAGTTGTTGCACGTGTTCTCAGTTTGTCCAAACCTAACAGAAAGGTTGAATGAAGAAGTACCTATATCCTGTCCCTTAGAAGTGCCCTACGACATTGTTGCTATTAGGTGCTCGTAGGGACCTGATAACATGTATTGTATATAACTTTCTGAATCTTTTAATCAATTGTTCTAATTTGGACATATTCCATTGTGTTTAACAGACAACATTGGTTCATATCTAGACTGGATGGTGCCTCTGTTACAGCTGGTGGATTTCCTCCTTCAAACAATAATGTGCTTATACTCACAACATCGTCAAATCAGGTTTATGCCTTTGATGTGGAAGCTAAGCAATTGGGTGAATGGTCGGTCAACAATACATTTACTTTACCAAAGAGATATCAAGAATTTCCTGGGGAGGTCATTGGACTTTCCTTCCCTCCTTCCACAAGCTCTTCATCTGTTGTGATATACAGTGCCAGGTAAATCTAGAGATAATTTCTCTGCTCTAACAAGATTATCAAGTGTTTTAATAAATGGGAAATTGTCTTTGAGCAATGCGATATTCATCTGGTCCTAAATGCTCTTGAAAAGGGTCCTCTAGGATTTGGATGATGTAAATACACGTCTACGTATTTTCTTGCATATATTTCGTGTAAATACATTTTCCTGCTGTTTCTCATCAGAAAAAAATCAAAACAATGCGAGTTTCTAAAAGAAATGAAACAATGTCAGAGTCACTATTTGGACTTTGAATTTTTTTTAATTTTATACTAAAAGTTTGAAGGTAGTATATATCATATCCAATTGAATTTTTGCTTGTTAAACTTACTATCTTACCTTTGATTTAAAAAAAAAAAAATTCTTATTATCCTACCTATACCTGTACTTTTTGACTAATTATTGTTTAGCATGTCACTTTTTAAAGATAATAGAGGTAATAAATTTAATAAGTAAATGTTTAATTAAATATGGGAATTGGCAAATTCAAACTTTAGGTGTTAAATATAACAAGTAAAAGTTTGATTGGGTATTATGATATTTAGCTATTTCAAACTTTAGGTGTAAAATTGAAAAAGCATGTAAAGTTTAAGTAGTGATTTTGGCATTATCCTAAAAGAAATTAAAAAACCAAAATGGAACAATTTTAATGTTTACCTTTTATGGTATTGGTAAGTTTTCTAAGACTTATGCATGGTGTTGACAAGAGAAGGGCGGAAAAAAAAGGAAGAAGTAACCAAGTTGTTGGAGGATTCTATCTTCCCAAAATGGATGTTTTTTATGATATATAATTTGTGGGAGTAGTCAACTAGTTGTATGTGTCAAACATGCCTGTCGATAAATGTAAGTCTTACTCCTTTGTAGCTTAATTTACCTGGTGAATCAATTGTGCATATGTCCTGCTTTGCTCAAGAAGGAACAAGGTCCATGGCAGGACAGAGGTCACCTAGTCTAAGTTCTCTATTACCTGATTTTGTAAATCAACTCTTTTCTATATATGCCTAGAACTTGCGAATTTTGTATTCCTTTGTGGACTTCATGCTGGATAAGGAAGTATGTGCAGATAGCATGATCTTTTCCCGATTGACTTATTTGTTTGCTGCCTATAAATTATTGAGACATTCTTTACTTGCAGGGCTATGTGTGTGATAGACTTTGGAATCCCTGGGGAGGGCGACGGCAACCATGACTTGATGAATGGTGTGGATCCAGGTTTGAGAAAGGTTCACAATGGTCCTGTAAATGGAAATTTGAAGCGTAGGTTAAAAGATTGTGAAGTAGATACTAAACTAGGTAGAAGAAAAAATTTTGAATTCTTTGCTTTCAGAGATCCAGTTTTGTTTATTGGGCACCTTTCAAAGAATTCCATCTTGATCATGGAAAAACCGTGGTTAGAAGTGGTTAAAAAATTGGAAGCAGCACCAATCCACAGACATATCTTTGGAACATAGCTGCTTGTGAAAGATGGTTATACTCTTATCATACGAGGGAAAATTCAACTGGCAGGCATTCCCTTCTTAATAGAGGTTACATTTTCACTGAGTTCATTAGGGGCATAGGGCTTGTTGTTTGTTGTAGCTCTATAATTCTTTCTATTTATTAGATATTAAAATTTTTTTTTTCCTCAATCTAATCTATATTCCCTTGCTCAATATTGTATGTGCATTTATCTCTTATCCACAAAATCTTTGTTTTGGAGGTTAAGACTGCCAAAACTTTGTAACAGCCAGCTTGTTTCAAAAGTTCAAGATGTGCTCACAAACTTTTTAAAGAGATTTATCCATCTTAAACGACAGAAGGGTATGGATATTCAGATCTCATCGTGAGCTTCTTTTAAGCAAGTTTTGAGGTGGTCAGCCAAAGAGGTATAACAGCTTAATATCATCTTGCTCTGTTAACGACCTTTGTGCTTTAACCTTTTCTCACTTGTACATTGGACCTGGCCAATGTTTTCATAATGTATCTAGTTTAATCTATTATTTATGGATATCATCCAAGACTATGTATGTGTTCACGATTTATGGAGTTGGCCTGTCTTGAAAACGTCAGCGTCTTGTGTATCTCTGAACATAGTGGTATTCTTTCATTTGGTTGCGAGATGAATACAGATCCGTCGGCAAAAGTCTGCTTGACTTGTGAGAACTGATATTCTATTGGTTAATGCTGGTGTGTCCAGGACATGTTTCCAATTGCATTGGTGATGATGGAGTGGAGGATGCCAACTTGAGAAGAAATAGTTACTTATGAAAAGGGTTCTTTGCCTACAGGCCACATGTATAGTATTTTCGCTAGGAATCGTCAGGCTTTACTCGTTAAGGGAACCAGACTGGCTTTAGTAATTTGGAAGATGCCCGTGCTATGGGTAGCCATTGCAAAAACTTAGAGAAGCTAGTTGAACTGTAAATCTTGCAGACATTTTGTAAGTGGATTAGAACAATTTTCTTATTTTCGAGTTATGTTCCGTTATGTTTTTGCCAATCACATATTGTCACGATTGAGAACATGCAATGTGGGGAGGAACTAGTTTGTCCTGACAGAAATTTTTCGTAGTGATAGCAATTCTGACATGTAGCAAATGTTGCGCCGAAGGCCATTCTTTTATATCCTTCGGAGTGGGAAAAAAAGGAAGAAAACTATCAAGGTGGAGGTGTTATTGAAGATTCCAATGGCAAACTCCAGGAAAGCATCCATTGATCCAAGTCCTCAGAAAGATCAGGCTGGTGTTCATGTTTGAGAATCATAAAATCCTCATATTTCATTCATTGATTTGGAGGGTGTGCGGTGTGCCTGTAGGATAAAGAATCATCAAAAAACAAAAAACCAGATTTCACTTTCGCGGTACATTTAGTCAGTATGACTGCTAGTGCTAATATTGGAAACAGTTAGAAATGGAGGAGGAAAGGATGGTCATGACACGTGGGAGGGGGGCATTGTCCACATCCTAAAATCCAAAGTAAATGGAGTTGGGATTACGAGTTTGGGATGGGAACCACTCCAATAATGATATCAGAAGAAACCCACAAAAACAAATGCAATAATTGATCCGCCATCATTTTGTATGGATTGTTTTCAGTGGGTAGTTGCCAGGGTGTAGGAGGTTGCTCCATTGTTTCTATGCAAACCATAGCTCCTAATTGAATCTCTTTCGTCTACATTTGTCTGAAAACGACGAACCCGACTTCAAATATACCACTAACTTTCCTGTTTTAACTTCATTTAAAAAAAAAAAATCTAGGGGTATTTGTATGTTATGTGTTTAGATGAATGACATGCAAATATGAATGATAATTGTCTAGTTTTTAAAAAATTATCATTTATATTTTCATATATTAAAATTTTATTATTATTTATATATTATTAATTTATTAATGTGATGGATTTATACCATTGAAGCTTTTCTCGATTGAGAGTGGACTTACCAAGTGGCTTGGCCTTGGTAATAAGTGAGATTGAAAAGTTTGGAGGAACAATGTCACTTATATTTTTTATTTAGCCCCTCATCTTAGAGTGGGTGGATACTAATGAGTAAGTGGATTGTAATCTATAAATAAAAGTGAGCCAAGGTTTTTAACATCGTTCCCCAAATTCATGATGGTGGGTGGATCAAATGACCCATGGATCGCTTAACAATTACTTAAGTAGAGTGGCATAACTCCTTCAAATGGTTACCAACCACCCCTTGACCTTAAGGTGGTCCGATTTTCCCTCCTTTGTCATTTTTAATTATTTGAATTAGTTTATGTATATTTAATTATCTTATTCATTTAAAACAATTACTTAAACAAATTAAGCAATGTTACATGTCAAATGTTGATGAAAAGTTAATGACATTCACGTTCAGGATTCAAATAAAGAAATAGTCAAATGTTGAGGAAAAATATCCTATCCCAAAAAGAAATGATGTGGGTTTTACAATAAAAATTATATATATACATGTATACATACACATAAATATGTTTCTCATTACTTATCATTCAATGCAAGTGGCATGAGAGAGAATATGATACCAACAAATACTGATAAATAATTAGACATTAAAATTGATACCGACTTTAGTAATAGACAAGTAAGTAGTACGTAAAATTCACTTGATTATATATGTTAACCGTATGTACACATAATGTGTAGATAGTAATCATGTATGAATATATGGGAACATAGATGATAGTTTTTAACTATCTAATATTATTACTATGTATTTAAATATGTGTCTCATGAAAATTGAAAAAAGATATAGTGTCTCATGCCTCAACACCTGGAGGATATTGCAGCTCGTGACATGTTGTTATTGGTTGGTAAAGACATCTAAAGCTCTGAAGCGTCACTAACACGTTTCTCTTTGTCGTATTCTAATTTTATTAAGACTCTAAATATTGTTAAAAAAACAAGTTCCATAATAGATGAGCAATGATGATCTCTGATTATATTAGCTACTATCTACCATCAACGATGGTATCCTCAACAATGCACACGTCCTATTTACAAATGCAATAATATATATCACAATAATCACCAACCGGTTCAATCGTCTTTACTTGATCCTTAAATTAATTCAAAATAAATCACATTATTATATTATAACCACTTTCAATCTACCTTAAAATCGCATCTGACCGTTTATGAGTAGTCCATAGCTCCTATACGGCTATACCTACTACCCTTGCATATGAATTACGAAGTTTAATTCCTATTATAAGCTTCTCTGTGAATTTCCTAACAGGTGATGGAAGGACAAGTGTTTATTCGACGATTCGATCAGATCAAATGGTTATGGACCTCCTCGGCGTTCACTAGTAACACAAGAAATTCCTTCCAAGCAATTGGCAAGGTAAACGATACAAACATTCCTCTAGGATTAAGAATAAACTGAATCAATGAACAAGTTCCGATCGGTAAATTGGAAACTGACACATCGGACTAATCCCTATTTGACTGTTGACAATCGAAGCAAATAACCTAGTTCCTCTCTGGCTACCGGCAATAGGCACACGGTCATAAATCACTGAATGTCAAATTCATGCAAATCAACCAACCATTATCTTGCAATATCACAAGATTCCAATCGTTTACAGACAAATTACATCCGTTTTTAGTTCACAATGACCCACGCAAATAATTCTATCTATAACACAAACAACAAACGATTGGATACCACCAAACACGTTAAAGATAATTTGTACTTCTCTCTTTCACACAACATCCTTGATAAACCCTAGCCCTTGTCGCTCTGCCTTATAATCCTCTTTTCTTCCTTCACCACTTTCCAACCACAGGTATGCTACTACCAATTTCAGTATCCGTATTGAACATATATATCCACCTTTTCGCCGAATAATTCTCAGATTTGCTATTTTTCTATTATTTTTAACATCACCAATTCATGGTATTTCGTAAATTACGCATCTTACATCTTAAGTTTATTTTAAAAATTATGATGAATGAGATATTAATCTACCAATAATATTTAAAATAAGTAGTGTTTGTTCTCTCTCCCTATCTAATATCATCTCCTAAGTAAGAGCATATCCTATCTCATATAGCTTTTTTCTTTTTTCTTTTTTTTTTTTTTAATTTACTTATTTAATAATAAAAATTTGGGTGGGTTTTGCTCATTATAGGATAAATCAATTAGATCGATAAATTGACTCTCAAATCATATATAGGTTTAACTGACTGCAATTCTTTATCTTTTGAGTCCTCTTATAATGATTGATTTGCTATGAAATATTTTCTCGTTAAATGAACATATTATGCAACGACGCATTGCTTTTGCCAATTTTTGACCTGTAAAAAAGGGACGGTGAAGGGTACTCATCTAAGCCACTGCTATCTTTTATGTCATACTACTTTACCACTTACCACCGCATAGAATAACATAAACCTTAATAATTTGATTTGATAAGACTTTTTCTTTTTTAATTATTAAAAGTGAAACATCATGGACGGCTGTAGGGGCTTCGATGGTCTAAATCGGTGCTTAGCAAACTAAACCTTCCCGAGGATTTAAGTGGGTCTACTTTTAATCCATTTTGTTGGACTAAATTAAATAGTTAGCCAATTATGCCCCATCTATTTTGGCCAATCTGAATTTTGTTCCCTTGTTTCTCAGTCGTTTTCTTCCTTCCATAGTATTTATTGGCTCCTTGGTCCTTTGTGCTTAGTTCTTTCACTTTTATTGCTTTTAATATTTTCATTCGCGAACAAAATAGTAAAATAAGACGTAAATGACTTATTTTAAAATTTTAGAATCTAAACACACAATTTAAAAAACGAAAGGTTTGAATGCATGTGAAGCAAATAAAAAGAGTTGCATTTCCAATTTACTTTACATCGTACCGTGACTTTTTGCTAATCTAAAGTATTTATATTCATTGTCGTTTATTACATACAAACTTGAACTCTTGATTACCTTAAAGGGAAAAACAAAAACCTCAAACTCTCAAATTTTGATTGTCATTTTTTATTTTTTTTTGCTTGTTCTAAGTTTTATTCTAGTTGGTACCGGAAATTAGGTTATTTTTTTGGTATTGTTAATTCGATCTTACTAAAGTTAATAATCTTCTTCTTCTTCTTTGCCCATTAGATTTTTTTTTTTTAAATTGTTCCCATCTTTTAAACTCTAGGGAAAAAGAGTCTTGAAAGGTATTTTTGAATAGCGTTTGGTTATAAACTGTTCCCATTTTATAAGCCTTAGGGAAAGAGAGTCTTGAAAGAAAAATATAAGTGGGTATTTTTGAGATTTAAGAAAACTTATGTTTTTATCTAGTGAAAGTTAAGTTTATCCAGTATTTTAAATAAGACAAATTTTAGACATTGTGTCCGGCCTTTGACATCTTTTTTGTCTAATAACCATAGTTAAAATTGCAAATTTAACATTAAACAAAAACTTTTATTCAATACAGTTTCAAAAATTTTGCATAACCAAACTATAAATATCATATTAATTCTCCATATTCTCGTGATATGCAGTAAAATTTTGAGTAATCATTTAAGGGAAGAGGATGATCTTATTCATTTAGTGTTATTAGCTTCATTGCGTCGATTTTCCTTTCAAAACAGGTATTGTCTAACACTCCAAAAAAGTGCTGGCAGTTTTCCCAATTTCAAACCTTAAAGGAAAACCCACAACTAAGACACTAATCTCCATTAGAAAGATTTTGGAGAAAGACATTAATAATAATAGCTTATTTATTTCACTAAATGAAACGAGGGGGAATAGAATTAAAATTCATAAGGAATATAATAAGGATGCAATACCTATTAATTTGTTTAGTTGGATTTATAAACAACTTAAAAATAGATACACAATAAAATTTTAATTACTAAATTACTCTTAATCCGTTAAATTACTCTCAATCCGTTTTTTTCTCAACAATTGATGACGACGAGAGTGGTGATGGTTGTTAGTTATGGAGGTAGCGGTGGTGGTTGGTGACTGTAGCAATTATTGTTAAATTAGGATGGGGTTATTTTTGAGAATAATATGAAATCTTATAAGGAATCATGATTCTTTAGTTAAATTAAAAAATCTTTATTATTTGATTTCAAATAATAAAGATTTCTATGGAATTGCGATTCGAAAATAAAAAACTAAGTGAACGTTATAATAACGAATAAAGGGAGAATGAAATCCCAATTCTCTCCAAGTAAATAGGGTAATAATGGCATTGATTCATAAGGTTTTTAAAAATTTCATGTCTTGTGCTTTCTTTATTATTCAATAACTTAGCACTTGTCATTTTCCATTTCAATTTCATGCTTAATCTCTAAAATATTTTTGAATTTTGATTTTAGCAATAAAATACATTGATGCATCACTAAACTTTTGAAGATACGTCTATTTTTTATATTAATTTATGTTATTCATATCAAGTACCATATATGTATGTATATATGTATGTATGTATTTTATGCCTCGTCTGTATGAAAATGAGATTCATGGAATATATCATGCCTTAAAAAAGTAAAGTCACAATAATTCCACCGTGTGAATCATTTTAAAATAAAAACTGACCTTATAGTTGCTATCGTAGACCTAATTCACACCAAGTGTACTTGATTTTTCTATTTTAAAGTATCTAATTTAATACCTGCTTGATATAAACCTGTAGAATAATCTTTAGAAATAACTAATAAAGTAAACTTGTAATTTGACTTTTCAGAAAAGTAGTCATAAAACCCATAGGTACGTTTTACTCGGTATATAGACCAAAATATTGAAAACTAGCGAGACCCCTAAGAAGACTTGGGTAGTTTTCTTAGCAATCAGAAAAAATAAAGAATAAGAACAAAAAAATCCATTCAAATTCTTGATCACCACTCCTCGACCCCGTTTGTTAAAATTTTGGTTTTAGTTGCAGTACTTATAATTCCATTTTAAACTTGCAAAATAGACTACAAGGGAATGAGCGATAACTTATTCAATAAGTAGAACAGAGACAGAAATATGTATTAACATAGAGCAACCACGGTTTTCAAGTAGTTTTAGTTAGATGAAATATGTGTTCAAGTAAATGCCATTGTATGATGTTGTCTGGTTATTAGTCTCGTATAAGATATCAAAAGGGGAGGTGAATTGATATTTTTAAAAATTTTTAAAACTTTTGATGTAAATAAAATTACCTCTCTTAATAACTTGAATTGGTAAATGGTAGTACTTTGATAATTCAATACAAATAACACAATTAAATAGCGTTAATTAAAAGAGATAAGGAGAAGAACATCAAGCTTAGGATTTATAAAGTTTTGGCTTTTTGCCTACTGCTCTCTTCTAACTCTATTGTTGGGGACTTAGTCTACTTTATTGGTGTTGTTCTACTTGATCCACTAAATAAAAAACACGAGAAGTTTACAAATATTAACTACACTTAGCCTCGACGACTCTCTGCTCTGCCTATTTAGTCTCTCTACAATCCAAGCTAATTACAAATCTACAGAGTATAATCGAATTTCTCTCAACACTTAAATAACACATAAAGTTTATAGATTACAAGCAAAAACAACAATGTAAGTCTCAAAAAGTTTCGTACAAAAATAAAAATGAAGATTGATGAATGATTAGCTTCAATTTAATTCTCTAAAGAAACGTTTTGTGCTTTTTCAAATGGTAAAGAATGTTTACGATTAGAGTATAAAGTATATGTATTTTCTTTCTCAGAATCATACTTGACATTTTGAATCTTTTTTTTTTTTTTTTATATTAGATTCTTCCAATGGCTAATTTTTTTTAAGATTATTTTTACTTCATGTTTTTCCTTTTTTAACATTAAAATAATCCATAGATATTTTTAGATAAAATCTTAGATTTTGAATTTTTAAATCAAATCTTCTAACCTTATCTCGATCATATATACTTTGATCATTTAACCCCAAATAAGCTTAATCCCATAAAATTTGAAATCAATCTTATCCTTATCATTTATCGAAAGATAAATTCGCTTAAAAAAAAAATAATCCTTATGGATTTTAATTTCAACTTAGGTGAAATGGAATTAAATGTATTTTCTTAATACACCTAATCTAATGGAGCTAAGTCTTGTTTGCTTCAAATCTAATATTGTGTTAATTTTTAGTGCTGAATAACTTTTTGAAGAGTATTAGTTTACTATTCTTCAAAGTCTTTGAATAAATTTTTCAAGTACTTGTATTAACTTTTCTTATGAAAGATTTTGAAATCTTTTCTAAAGATTTTCAGACTTATCTCCTTTTTTATTTCCCAAATGATTCATACTTTCTGAATAAGTTTTTAAAAGCAACTCAAATTGCAATATTAAACTTTCTGAAGAACTGTCTGAATACCTGTACACTTATCAGTTCATTAGCATTCTTCTATTTTTGTTATCATTAAAATTTATGAGAAATATCTAATATTGGTTTGTTGTGAGATTAGAAAAATTTCCCCTACTCTAATTTGAGTTGAAGAGTTTAGCGTTTTATGCACAAATTGGAACCAAACCAAGATTTGCAATGGAGAACACCCTTCGCCTAAGACTACCTTCAAACCATGGCTTCTAATCTTATCGCGACCTCCTCTCTTGTCACTTGGTTTAACAAACGGTTGGGAAAGGGCTATTTCAACAATCCTTATTGAAGAGGTTCATGTTTGACTTGAGAATCCTAGTTGATACCTCTTGTAGGTTCTGATAGATGTTAAGTTAGACATTAGGCTGAGTTCAAGTTAGCTTGTTTTTAAGGTTTAAGGTGATCAACTAAGCTCAAACAATTCATGCAAAACAATATTAATAGAGTAGACCTAACATGGAGCTTAGTTCCCACTACAACAAATCATACGTCAAACACATACGCCGCATATGCATAAATAATTAACTACAATCATAAGGACGTACATACCAAAGTATCCAAGTATTCTGAAATAATACTTTGAAGTGCGGTGAAACATTGATCCTACTTATCTGGAACTTAGTTGCTCGTTGCACTTGGTTGTTGAACTTATCCCTCTTTGAGAATTCCTATATGTTTGTCAAATTAATCATTTAATTATTATATAAGCCATGAAATACTATTATTTTATTCATCATTGTAAGAATTAGATTGATTCAAAGTTTAATTCATAGGTTAAATATATATGTAAGTATGGGAAGTTAGAGTCATTTCATAAGTGAATTTTACCTTTGATACCCTTTGAGCTAAGTTTTGAATGAAGTCATCCTTGAAGCTTTGGTTGGGAAGCTTCTAAGTCACCATTTGAATCTTATTGGAGTTAAAGCTCATAACAAAACCAACTTTTAAATCATCATTTAAGTTTGATGATTACTTAAGATTTTTTATGGTTTACCCTTTAAGGTAGCTTCTGAGTTACTTCATTTTTAAATCTCTTCACAAGGTATTCTCTAAGCTTAACCAACTTCAAAATTCTGAAGAATATACCCTTTGATTTAGTCCCTAAGATTCTCTTATTTACAGTTCTCATGAGACTTTCCTTTGGCCTAACTTTTGAGTATGGTCCTAATAAGGTTTTCACTTAATAAGCCCTTTGAGTTATCTTTGGACTCAGCTCAAACTCCTTATAACCAATAGATTTGCTTACTCTTCACCCAATTCCAACTACCAAAGACTACACCGGCAGTATATACAACATCCAATACTTCATTACTCCACAAGAGTCTTGTTTAACTCCCCTTAGTCACACATTCATAAGAGCACATATTATGATATTTACTATATAAATCACATGTCCATAAAGCTGACAACTTCTATTCATACACTTCAACCAACACTACTCTTCCATGGTAATTTACACCCCAAATCAATGTGGTACAAGATCCAAGTGAGGCTTTTGAAGAAAATTCATAAATTTTATTAAAATATCAATTTTAGTTATAATTTATGGGTTTAAAAATTGAGAAAAATATAGAAAATAGTTTCGATGGAAGACTTTACATAGTACTTTAATATCAATAGTAAGTAGCTTATAGAAAAATTTGAACCTCAGATCTACGTTGTTGAGGTGTTTTAAAACAACGTCAAATTTTGTTTCAGTTTAATAATTTTTTAAAGACGTAGTATATAGCTGCTAAATTTTAATAAAATAACATATTTCCTAGCTTCTACATACAAAATTATTTAGGAATAATTTTTTAACTAAGTTTATTATTTTTAATAATTTTCTAAAAATTAGACCAATCTAAATCACTCATTGGAGCAACCATCTCCAACAACCAATGGCAATTGCAACCTTGTTGAATGGCCATGACGGGGGTTTCTCTATCTAAACATTGTGTTGGTTCACTTCCAATATCCTCTTGTACCCTCAAACATACTAAACCCTAAACCTATACTAGATTTTTGGTAAATTTCCTAAATTTGCTTCTAAACTCCCCTAAAGTTTAAATAACCAAAAAGAGGCTTGGTTGTGTTGATCTAGGTTTTATATTAAAGTTAAGCCATTTGTAAATTTTCTTAAGTTAACATGTGTAATATAAGTTCTTTTCCTATGGTTAAGGTGTCCACTTTTGCTCATTTGCTTTCCAGTTCCCATAGAATGTAATGCTACTTACAACTAACTCCATGATGTCTCCATCGATTTTTACATTTATTTATTATTTTCCTTATTTATTTTATCATATTTTGTATGTATTTAGATATATTAGATTATTGTGAGTATATATTTGTACATAATAATTGTACTCGATGTGCATGCATGATTTATACATATTATTTTATGTCATTTAGAAATTTTAATATTCATATAATTTATCTTAAGAGTTCTTTAACTATTAATACCTATTTTACGTGTTTCCAATAATTATATGATAATATGTAAAATATAGCTATTTTAACTATATCGTTATATTTTAGAGATCGATGCCTATGGGGTCTTTTATTTAATATTCCTAGCCCACATGAATATTTTTGATTTAATCAAGTCGCTTTTATGAATACCTTAAATTTGACTACTTGGAGCCTAATTGCTAAGGTATGGCTTACATCATAGTTATACTGAACATATGTGTATGTCTTCTAAATACTATTTCACGTCTTCTTATAAATATTAGTGTTCATATAATTTATTTCTAAGGCCATGTTACCCATTAGAACTCATCTGATGTACTTTCGATAAATTAAAGAAGCATATGTAGAAATTAGCTTTTTTTTTTAGCTATGTTATAGTTTTTTTTTTTTTTGCTATTATATTTACAAGATTCAAACTTATGAAGTTTATTATATACATATTTGTATAATATTATTTACTTATTTTATTTATTCATTCTTATTATTTTTTCTAAGTTTTAGTATATTAACTCAACTATTCTATTTTCCCGAATACCTTAAAACTGAACCCTCGAGGACTTAGTTACTAGAGTACGAAGCTTACAATTCACTGAACTCAATAGCTCCTATGTTTGTTCTACATCTAACTGTTTATTTCCTAACGTATATTTTGCAAGGTCTTACAGAACAGTAGACAAGTTTCCCATTTCTCTCTTGCTTTTCTGAAAATTATTATGTCTATATCGTATCACATTAGTAACTTGTCCGTATCTATATCCATTTAATCCATGTTCCTAGAAGTAGGGCTCTAAGATTGCCCCTTTTTTTGTTTAATTACCTTTCTTATTATATTTGTTTCATTTATAATTTTTTTTGCCATTGATCTTATTTGCTAGGATATTTTTCCTTTCATCATTTTTTATTTTAATCAAATTGATTAATTAAGGTCATTGTAGTCTAGTGGTATGAATATCAGTCTTCTTACATGATCAATCACGTTTTAATTCCTCCCTCCCTTAAAGTTGTAACATTATACTAGTTGGAAAAAAAAAATTTTCAAATGGAAGAAAGTTGATAGTCTCATTATGTTGTATTGTCGCTTGATGTAACATATCAAGAAAATGTTTTCCAAAATGAAAGGCATTTTGGACATTTCTAAAATTCTCTAAAACCCTACCCTAATTTGCCTTCTTTACTAATCCTTAGAATTTGCCACTTAAAGTTTAAATCTCTCCTTTTTTAGTAGAAAATTAAGAGCTCTTCTCTAAATCCTTCCTTAAGAGGAAAGTTCAAGGTGATTAAGGTAAGAACATTTAAGCTTAAGCTTAAACAAATTCGTTTCAAGCCTTCTACCACTCTAAATCCTCTTATTCCTTGTAGATTTTAGCTAGTCTCTACGTGTTCTAAGTGGCAATCATTGAATCTAATCAAATGGTAGCTTATTTGAGGATATAAAGTGAATTTTATGAAAGCTCTTCTAAATTAAGCTTAGATTCCTCTAAGGTTAAGTGTTTTGGAGATGTTAACTTGGGATTTTATTGAGAATTTAATCTAAAATCAAGTATTATTTAGATTATAGGAGGTGAATAGCTTCATTTCCAAAGTACACTAAGTTTTTGAATCATTTAAGGTAAGTAATTTGAGTAATTGTTCTTAGTCTTGATTTGTTGGAATGGAATCCATTTAGTGAAGTTGAAATATGGAGTTTTAGTTGAATTCTAGGGTTGTGAATCCTTAGTTTATAGTGCCTTGAGTTGGGATTGGAAGTGTGTGAGATGTAGACAGGGATTTAGGTGTTTGGTTTATGGATTCAAATGGAGTCTATTTTGCAAAACTACAAGCATTCAGATGCCTTGCATGCTAACATCCGGATACTAGGCCACTGTAAGTGGCAAAAGCTTAACATCCGGACGCCATCCTCTACAGCATCTGAACGTTGTGTCCTATTCAAAATCGTTATGTTTTCCTAAGCTCATTTCGACTTTTCTTAGCTAACCAACTCCTTGTCTAATCTTTGCACATCCATAGGATTCAATCTTTAACTTGAAGGCTAGAGTTTATGAAGTGACTTCAAGTGATTTCCTTACTTGGCCTTGGAGTTGTAATTTGACCAGAAGAGGATTGTGTTTTCAGTTTGATCGGGAGATAAGAACCTAAGCTAATTACTTTGTCTTTGGGTTAGGTTTTAAACTCTCGTACTCTGGCGTTTCTTTGCCAAATTGTTTACTTGTTAAGGGCTTAGCTATGTGGTGCTTGCTTTTTTGCTTGTACTTACTAGTTCTTAGTGTGATAACTGAACTAACTTTTATTTGGCCTAATTGACCTTGATTGCTAGTTTTGCTTAACTTGCTCGCTTTATAGGTCCATAGTAGTAGATCCTTGAGCAAGCAACTACTGATCATATGTAAAGTTTTTCTAATGGTCTTGTATACAGGATGGCACAGTTAGAATTCTAGGTTTTATGGTCTTTGAACTCTAGACTTGAGCGTAAAGGATTTAAATGAAAATATATGCTTATGTCCATATATGTATGTGGAAAAAAATTATGGTGTGGTGGAGTCATGAATACTCCTTTGATGTTTGCGGGACTAAATTAAATTTAACTAATTTATTGCTTGCTTATTTCTTGATATAGTTTGTATTATATGCAAGTGTAAATTTTGGCTTGGCATTCGTGTGTACTTATGCATCTGTAGTAAGTTTTGGCTCATTCTTTATTCTTTTCTAGGCATAAGAACGGATGAGTGCCTTATTTATGAGGAGCTGTATGTAAACGACATTCAAGAAGAGGAGGGCGTTGAATATTCATATTTCTATGATGACTAGAGTTGGGTAGATCAATGTAGTGTTGGAGTCATGCTTTTGTTATGAGAGATTTGCTAAGGAGATTGGTTCCCTTTTTGTTTTATTTGTGGTCTTATGACGTCTTGAGGAGATTAGATACTCCTAAATCTACCTTATGTTACTTATGGTTATGAGTCAATAAACTCTTGAAACTATTATGCTAGTTTGAATATTTGGATTATGATGATTTGAGTGAACGTTGCTACCTACTCCTTCGTAGATTCTTTTATGTATTTGCGAAATGGTTAGGTTATGAATGATGCTTGGTGGACTTAGAAGCCTTAGCATAATTCCGATTAGCGAAATTATGTGGCAAGTTGTAATGTCCTTTTAGAGTCTTGAGGCATTACAATGCAGGTGGTATTAGAATTAAAGGTTTGAAGATCATAGAAGGACTTAGGATGAAAGATCAAGTTTGTAGCTAGGCTATTGATTTAAGGGTCTAGGCAAGCTGATCTAAGAATCTTAGGCATTTGATCTTAGAGACCTTAGGGAATGAATCTTGTAGTTAAATAATTATTGTTCATAGATCGGCTAAGAAGTGATTTATTAAGTTGGAAATTGCAAGAATTGTATGTTAATGCTTGATTCATTGTTATTAAAGGATTACTTGCGTTGTTGCTTCATGTTGTTCTAGATAACTTTTGTTGGATTTCTAAGTAACTTATCTTCTTTGACTTTATTCCTTTAGCTAATTTCCTTTATTTTGTTTGTTATTTCCTGTTCTTTTCTTGTAGTATGCCACATAGATGTATCTTTGGTCCAAGTTCTTCTACTTCTAGGGTACATGACACCCTACGAGATGCTTTTCCTACTAGACTACCTTGTTCGAGGGGCCTTGTGGTGTAGATTGGTTTAAGTCCTCAAGGAGAAAATGGAGCTCATGGGAATTAGACTAAGCAGGGTTAGGTTCCTAACACCACTACCATGCTATTAGAGATTATGAACCATTTGATTGGAGTGTTAGCCTAGCAAATTGCACTTAAAGATAGGGTTATTAGTTTGGATAAGTTTGCTCAGCAGATTAGTGACTTTGATCCAAGAGAGGAGGACTTTTGGACTACTGATAAGTGGATGGAGGAGTTGAAGAGTGCCTTTACTACTTTCCATATACCTTTTTGTTCTAGATTTTAAATTGATTATGTTTCTTTCTTTCTTTCTTTTTTTTTTGAGCTTGTGATCATAAGTTGAAACACAAATTTTCTTTAGGAAAAATGGAAAATGGACTTTTGAATGATAAAGATTTTGTAAATTTTCTCAATGATTACATTCTAAAAATGGTCGAAACGAACAAAAACTAGCAACAGTGGATGTGGTCCCCAATGGTGACGTTGCGCAAAATGCTGAAAACGAAGAAGAACCAGCGGATGGGAGAGAACAAGAGGCATGGATGGCTAATCTTTTAGTTAGTAAACTTGAGTCGTTTTTGCACTTTTTTCACTTTATGTACTCATGTTATATATATTTTTTCAATTATATAAATCTAAATAAATCAAAATTTCACTAGACATATAATGTATATATACAAAGTGAAAAGCTCGGTAACTCAGATTATATAATGAAAAAAATAACTAATGCAAAACTAAAATATATACTTTTATATTAACTCTAAATTAATTGGCCTGGTTAGCTTCTATCATATGAGACCCATGTAGTTGCAGGGGGACTAATCTTCTTTTAAAGAGTTCAATGCTCATAACATAAAAAGGATAAAAGATGTCGCATTTTGAACCTCAAGTCACTTGGTGAAAACAAGCTTGGCATGCTAAAACCTCGTAATCCAGTAGGTATGGATATTGTTTTTCTATAGAAATTATTCATAGTCAAATTTTTTTCTTTGTTAATAAATAAAAAGAAAAAAAAAACTTATTTTGATGATTTCTCTAGGTTTTCAGATGCTAAGTTCAGGGTGTCATCAACTGACGTTGGTTTCATTGCTATAATACAATAGAACCAATAATGTTTACATTTCCATCTATGGAATAATAATGCAACATTTTAAGAAGCAAATATACAGAGTTAATGAGTATGACACCGGAATGTTACATAGTTGCTTGCTCATTATTGTGCCGAAAATATTCACATGGAAATGGCCATGACATGATATAAATAAAAGATAAATAGAGTAAAACAAGAGACTCCTAATCACGGTTAATTATTTAAGACAGCCCTTGATTCCATCCACTCTATATATGTAAGCATTTTACTTCAAAAATGAGAGATGTAAGGAAAGAGTAACTCGAAAGTGAAGGCCGACCTATTTATTTGGATTTGGCAAGACCATGTGTTTTCAGATTATTTTGGTTAAAAAAAAAAAAAATCAAGGAAACATGGCTGCATGCCATTACTCGGACAGACTTAGTGATTTAATTTTCATGACATGTATCAACTCTCGTTTTTCTTCGGCATAGGCAAGCGGTCCACCATAAGTGCATCTAGATTTTTTCACTTAAAAAAAAAAAGTGCATCTAGATTTCATTACATTTATCTAAGAGAAAAAAATATGTGGAAAGTGCTTAAAAGAAAAAAAAAAAAAAGGTAAGAGAATAATGGACCAAAGTGTCTGAACTTTACTTTTTCTTATATCCTTTTGGTGCCCCATATTTCGAAAACAAACAAATAAGTGACTCTCTCATAAAATCGTTACAAATAATGGGAGAAATGATAATCGAAGTGCATGAATTTTCACATATTTCTTTTTATTTTCGTGACAAAACCTCATTTCTCTTTTGTCCCTTAATATTGTAGTGAAAAAAGTTATAAACAAAGCGAGGAAGAAGGGTCGCATTAAAAAAAAAAAAGAATTGTTTTATTAGAAAAAGAATTAAGGAACAATAGAAAAAATGAATAAAATATAAGAAAAATAACAATAAAAGAAACAGTGTAGTGTCTCAAGCCTCTGATCCATATAACTTTTACATACGATATCCACTTTTTGCAAATTTATATATGATTTGAAAACTTATGGCCAATACCGTAGTTTAAAAATAATATCATGAAATTGCTCAACTAGTGAAAAACTTAATAAATATAAGATGATTTTGTTGCTTTAAATTTTTCTTTGAAGTAACCAATTTGGAGATGTATACTTGGTATTATTCGCAAATTATAGTGAAAATCATGGATTCTCGGCAATATAAAACTTGAAATAATTATATATCATTTACAAAAGCCATGTACAATGAAAATTTTGAGACATGATCTATTTCCTTTTTATATTTGTTTTTCTATTTTATTTCAATTAATAAATATTTTTGTCATTATTTAATTTATTTTTTAAAATATTTTGTAATGACAGTAATAAATGAACTACTTATCTATCCCACATCAATTAGTTGAGGTAGCACAACAAAGTATTTTAAAAATTGATTACTAAAATGAGATTGCTTGGACGTTATGTAATTTTCATAATCTTTTATCATATTTTGGGATAACAAATGTTATAAAGACATTAATTTGTCTTGTTTTATAAAGTTAAGGCATTATCATAGAAAAATCTAAAGTGTGAACACAAAAACGGGAAAAAAAGTGAAAGTACCAGTAATGCTGTTGTTATTACTTTGCAAATCTTAGGACTTTTAACATTAGAAATGAAGCATCACGTCTTGAAGCGGCAGAATCATAACAATTTTATCGTGTAAACTGTTATAAGATAAAAGATGACCTTATATCTGTTATCATAGACCTAATTTACACAAGGTATTCACGATTAACTTACTTTAAAGTAAACAGTTTACATGATACTAGCATTAACCTACGAAAGTTTTATATATATATATATATTATACCCTAAATGATTATGATACTATTTACAAAACTTTATAACATAGTTCACTTAGATATATACATATTTTTGACGCCAAAAGAACAAAAGATAAAACACCAAAAGCTTCGAAAGTTCATTTAGTCTCCAGTTTCCTATCCTCATACCTTGTTCCCATCGACTACTAACCTTGGGATAGTTATAGCAACATCTGGTTTGCACCTGCAAAAAGTTCTATAGATATGTGAAAAACCAATTGCTCAGCAAGAAGTGACAGAGATATAAGAATATACGATAAGTACAACTAGGGTTATCAAGTAATTAATTAAATATAGTGCAATAGAATGAATGCCATCACACGGCATTATTTGATCCGTCATAAAATTAGAGAAATTCTATCCACTCTAATTTGAGCTTGAGGAGTTTCAATGCAAATACAACATCTCACAACTAAACTTAAGCTTATCAAATGGAGACATCTTTCCTTTTACAACTACCTTCGGACCAACATCTTTAATCTTACTACGATCACCTCTCCTACCACTTACATTGATTGAGGGTGAAGAGGAAATCATTTAAGCTATCCCTTTCGAAAAAGTCGGTATTTGGTTGGAGAATTCTAATTGTCTTCTATTGGGTTGCAATATATGTTTAGTTAAGTCTTAAGTCCTATATTGCTTAGTCCTATTAAGGGTAGCCACTCAATTCATACAATTTAATAAATCGCAATCACGCAAGGTAAATCACAAAGTAGTTCAATAAAAAATAGAGACACACACAATTAAGCTACTTACAAACACAACCAATTATAATCTTAAATCTCTAAGTACAATGAAATAATATTTCAAAATACAGTTATGTATTGATCCCAAACTTATTTGGACAACTAGTTGCTTACTAAGGTGGAGTTTGATATATATATATCTTCATCGTTGATTCCTATAAAATAAATAACATTTTAGTATTTATACAAGTACTTATACAAGTACAATATATACTATTATTTTATATTTCTATTTGTTAACTTAAGTTTAAGGTTTTATCATACTTAGACATTCAGATTCTTAGGTCACTTATTAATAGTTTGTATTTAACAACCTTCTATTTCATCCTTTGATTTATCCTCTAATTACAGTTCATTTGAAAGTCATAAAAATATCCTTTAACCTATCTTTTAAAGTCCACCTAACTATATTTCATTTATACAGAGTTTCTGATTTAGGTTTTGAACATATTTTCTAACATATCATTTACCCAAAAGTTTTTTATGTATCCTTCGATTTATCTTCTGATCTCGTACACACCCTACATTTTCAGTACATTTTCTACAACTCCCACTCATATGCAAGTAAGACTAATATCAAACGTTCTCTACAACCTTAAACTTAGTTTCAGTTTAGAATAAACCTTGCTTCATCATATCGTTTATGTGACCTTTAAATTGCATATTATTAGTACCACCACCAAATCTCCCATACCCAAATCTAACTCTTTTAACATTCAAGATTCATTCCCACAACACTATTTAATATCTAGTTACGACAAAAATCAACTAAAATTAGAACCGATGTAAAATCCTTGAAAATTTAGTACTTAAACTAATTGAAAGCAGCAATTTAATGGGATTTATAGGCCTAAAATTCGATAAAAAGTTAGAAAATATTTTTCATGAGAAACTCTTCCTATCAATTTCATATATATTATAAATTATTCATAGAAAAATTTTGAAGCTAAAACAACAATATTAAGGGTTTTCAAAACTAAATTGAAAACTAGTTGATTTTAATGATTTGTTAAGAGCAATATATTTAGATGCTTAATTTTAATAAAATAATATTTTTCCTTGAATCTACATGAAAAAAAAATACTTTATAAAACATTTTTTTTATAATTTTCTAAGAAAAATTCATATTTTTGCTAACAAAATTAGGGTCAAATTTAAACTCACTGACAAATCATGCTCCAACCATCGGTGGCCAAAGGAGGTGTGTCAACCTTCTTAGGCATTGCTTCTCTATCCTAATAGTGGTAGGGGCTCACTTCCAAGATCTGTTTAACCCTTTAGACCTCAAATCTCCCTATTTGCACTTGATTTTTGTATAATTTCTTAAATTTTACTCTCACCACTTCATAGGCTCTCTCTATTTTCCTTACATAAAGAGTCCAAAATGTTTAATGGGAAAAAATTACTTGTTTACCATCAAAATTTAAAAAATTACAAAAAAAAAAAATTGCATAAAAAATTTACCAAAATACTAAGTATATATCATATCTTAAAAATACAACATAGGTAATTCTAAGTGTATCTCATTTTGAATATGCGACCCTAGTACAATAGTAATAGTGTTGCATCTTCAAGATGCGATATAGGTTAACTGCAATCTTGATGCTGTGAATGCAAAAAACTAATTCGGAATTCTATTATTTCTTAAATAATTATTCGTAAAGAAACAATAAAGAATGAAAAGAAGCTATTTAAACCTAAAAAAAAAAATTTCTTAAAATAACCTAAAATAAAAAGACTGATAATGGGACTTAAAGAGCATTTTTCCAATTGAAAATGGTAGTAGTCGGGCTCATTCGACCATTTCATTGTAGTAGCTGAAAATCAATTCTTGAAAATATATAATAACAAAAAAAATTCTTCCTAAATAAAAAGTTATGTCCGTTTGAACGTAATCGGAAAAAAATGACCTAATTTATTATAAGCAAAAGATATATTGCATTTATCAAATGCGATAATGCCTTGATACTCATATCCCACGTTTACAAAATGTGACATAGGGCCTATCACTAATCTTCTCTCCATTTTCTTCTAATAAGACTAAGCCCATGTCGCACTTTTGAAATGCAATAATCTGCCAGTATTAGTGTTGCATTTTTGAAATGCAATATAAGCTTAGTGCTACTTTGCCATCATCGCATTTCTTAAATACGAGATATGTGTTATTATAAGTGTCGCATTTTACATATGTGATATAAGATTGGTGTTTTTATAATATTTTTCATACAATTCATATTTTTGTAATTTTTCTTTAAATATTGGTAAACACATGTTTCACCCTATTTAATGAAGAAGGTTATATAAATTTATAGATGATGTTGGTTGGTTAGGAATTTCTTTTCCTCCCTAAGTATCAAAATTTTGGTTACTTTTCCATAATATGTCCCTAATCACCCCTTTACTGACACTAACCCCCTCCATTAACTTGCTATGCCTAAGACAATGTGTTTCCATGCTGCCACTTGGTTTTTTTTTTTCATTATTTTTCTATAATTATATTAGTATATATTTTTGTCTATTTTAGATGTTTTAAGGAATTATGGATATATTATTTATATACCTAAAATATATTCAATATAAATAAATACTCATAAATATTATTTCATATCATTTTACAATTTATAGCATCCATATGATTTATTTCCAATAATTTGTTAATTATCTAAACTTATTTCGCGTATTTTTGGTAAGTAACTAATAGTATATTTATACCCAACAAGTTCATTATATTATTATTTTATTTTTAAATCCAAACTCATGAGGCTACTTTTACTAATTTTTTTAGTTTCTTCATGAAATTGAGGCTCAATTCGACAACTTTAGCGATCGCCTTAAATTTTACTTGCTAATTTCGAATCATCCAATTGTGAATTGTGCAGGGTCCTACATCAAGTCCTAATATGTAAGTGTAAGTGAGTTCAGGTGGGTAAGATATACACTTTACTTGTATCGTCATACCCCCTATATAAGTTTTGTGATTTAAAAATATCTTGTAACAATCAAGAACCATTTTAGAACTTATACCCTATAGGATCTATAGAGTATAAGGTATTTTGTAGAAATTGTGAATTATATAGTTACATTTTTATAATAAACTTTTGAGGTAAATTTCTTAGCAATGTTTCCATAACTTTAACTAATGGATTTAATAATTTATCATGTAATACTATTACAAAATTACAATTTATCATACTATCTTAGTCTTTTTTCCTTGTTAATGAACAAGTTTACAGCAAAAGGTAGGTGGATTCTTATAAAATTAAGTTACTTAAAGGATATTGTAATGCCTTAGGCCAAAAGTAGTGAATAACTAGGTTAAAAAAATAATAATGGGCTCATTTTAACTACTTGGCCCAAAAGTTTTAAGTTTATGTTGACAAGGTATTCACAACCATATTCTTATAAACTAGTACCATAACTTTTCACAATTCATGTGGGATACTTAACCATAGGGTCTTACGATTTCTCCCCCCCCTTAAACACGTGACATCCTCATTGTGAAACCTTACAATTGGGCTCAGATCTTTCCCTTTGTTCGATGTATAATTTAGGTCACCTATTATCTATAGGTTATCCTAAAAGCATGTAAAGAGTTATATCCTGGTGATACTCTCTACATTCCTCGGACCTTTTCTCTAAACTAGAGCTAAAGCCAGATCTAGAACATCTACCCAATGGCAGGAGGTTTACTATGATACCATTTGTAACTTCTTAAGCCAAAAGAAGTAAATAACCATGCTAATAAATACTAATAGGCTTATTTTAATCACTTGGCTAAAAAGTTTTAAACTTGTGTTAATAAGGTGTTCACAACCATAACCTTATAAATTAGTACTACAACTTCCCATAATCCATATGGGATACTTAACCACAGGGTCTCATGAATATCTATAGTTTAACATCTTATTCTCCAGTTTCTATACGATTAGAAAGAGATTGCATTACGCCATATCACTGTAAAGGAGAATTATCTATGCAATCATGGCTATGGCTAAAATAATATCAATTGTGTCAAATTCTATAAGCACATAGGGACTTAAGTTAGAACTAGGATCTAAGAACTTTTGAATAGTATCAGGGTTTCAAATAGATAGAGGGATTGTGCTATATGTTTTTTTTGTTCCTCGTTTCTAGTAGAAGGAAATAGCTATATACTTTGGTAAGAAATATAATGTTGAGTTATATTTAAGATTATTATTATTAGTTTTTAAAATTTATATCTATATACCTTAGAATATAAGTTCTAAAATAGTATAAGTTTATCCTATAGTATTCTAAAACATTCGAGTTCATGCTAAATTAATAGTCATTAGAAATCTCCAACTTTACAATTTAGATCTTTGAAAAAACATCAATATCCCATTAAAACTAAATCGAATACATTTTCTCAAAATTAAGGCTTTTCTCTGTTTTATCAAAAATCTCCAATTCTAATATTTAATCCGTTACAACTACGATTATGACATCATTTTCAAATTGAACACGATTCTATTATTATCTAATTGGAAAAGATCAAACCTATACCTATTGACATTTTATGAAAGGAGAAGTGACACCTCTTCTACGGAAACACATACAAATTACATAAAACATGCACATGCACTTCATATATATCATGTACGATCCTGAATTCCATGTAAAGTTACATGAACAGATTAACTAGCTTCATTACAATTTGGTGCACATAAAGTATACAAATATTGTGTCTATTGTCTATAACCTTCCTTAGTGACTAATTTGCCCTTATGTAGGGTACAATCATATAATCCATCGGGTGTTCATCTTAATGTTGTCCATCAAGTTTCCTTTAAGGGCATTAAGTGGTTTTTGTACTTTTTTTTTTCCTAGGTACAATACCAAGTTGTAATTATTACAAGGAAGTGCATAGAGGTCCAGAATCGATACATAACTATTAGTGTTGACGGTGAAATTCGATAGTGTAGTTGTTGTAATTTACAAAAGAAAACAAGTTAAGCTAAGAGGGTGTCAAGGTTATTTGGCGTTGCTACTTTGATTTCTAAATAGGTAAATAGATGAAGGTAAAGTGTATAAGAGAGTGAGAGTATGGAGGGTTTAAGAAGATTACCTGTCATACTTATGGTCCCATTTATAAAGAAGAAATTTAACCGCTTTTAGGAGGTAGTTAACATGTTAATCGTGTGGGGAATTAACTACTTGGACCACGTCTAGATTTCTATGGAATAGGGCAACCGATGGTTATTAGATGTAATAATTGCGGAACTATTCACGTCCTTATATCATAATTTAAATGTTCAAACATCAGAACCTAAGTCGTCAAGTTGGGCTTTAGAGGCTTAACTCACATAGTCTTAATTCTAATCTATTCCGAGCTCTCCCTATCTAAGCTTAGCACTTATAAGAGGCATGTGTCTGAGCTGGCTATCAAACTATAATAAGGTATCTTCCTCATTATACTTACACTCGAGACCAACCGAATCAAATTGGATTAAGATAGCTTGCTTGGATACTAAAGAGATTGATTTGGGCCTTTGGATGAAATCTCTTATCAATACTTGCCCCTTGACTCTTGTTAAAGAGAAATCAGCAATGAGAATATATTTTGTTAAGCTTCTTAAACATTGGAATAAACTTATTGATGTGGAGTAGCTAAGTGGGCAGGTTATCTAATCAATATATATCTTGTGCTTGAGAAAATAAACTGTATGAACTTAACGACAAGCTGAAAATAAGTAGTCTTGATTTGTCTTAGGACCCCAAGTGTCATCTGAGCTAAAAGAGCTTTGGCTTGAATTTATCAGAGCTAATTTGGCCTTTTATTAGATACAAAGCTTGGCATGCTTAATAAGCCTACTTGAGAACTCTTTGAATTCTACATGAATATTAAGGTTAGTAAGATCTTGACCTCTCATTTCAAGTGTGGAATGCATGACAAACTTAGTGAAAAAGTAACTTAGGATGCTAAGACCTTACAACTAAGTTGTTGTGAATATTGTTTATTCATAGAAATGATACATACTTGAATTCTCCTTTCCTTATAATGAAAAAAAAAAGAATTAAAAAAAAAGAAGATAGAAACTTGCTTTGATGATTTATCTAGGGTTTTCAGATGCTAACTTAAGGGTGTCATCAATGGATGTTGGTTTTGATATTTTGGTACAGTAATATCAATAATGTTTTCATTTCCATCTATGGAAAAATAATGCAACATTTTAGAAAGCAAATATATAGAGTTAATGAGTAATAATACAGGAATGGTATTGTTTGCTCATTATTGAGTCGAAAATATTCACATGGAGTTTGTTAGAGTTAGTCACTGTTAGTTTGTAGTTAAGTTTCTGTTAGTAGTTAGTTGTTAATTGCTAGTTGTTGCTAGTTAGTTATTTAATTTCACGTATTGTAGCCTATTGGATGAACTGTATTTAACGCTTATATAACTTAACTTAGTTTCAGTTTTTCGCATTTCACTCAAACACACTCTAGTTGCAACTTTCTCTCTTCCTTGCTCTCAATACACTAAAACTTTCAATAATTAGTTTGTTTTCTTCAATAATTCTTGAAAACTTTCATGGTATTAGAGCTTGGAAGCACATCCAGATTAGCTTTCCTTACTTTTTTGTGTTTTTCTTTGTACATCTAATCAACTTTGGCTTTGTCACCATTAGAGGACATGTCTTTTCCATACTTCTTGCATCATTTAGGTAATCAGAACTCAGTTTATGTAACATTGGTTCTGATTGGTCTGAATTATAACATATGGAGCCGCTCTTTCCTTTTAGCGTTGTCAATACGAAATAAGGTTTAAGTTTGTTGACGGAACCATACCAATGCTGAAGGAATCCAATTCTTTGTTTCAGATCTAGAATCAATGTAACAATTTGATTGTTGCTTGGCTTTTAAGGTCAATCTCGCCTTAGATTGCATTAACTATGATATACATGACGTCTGCGAAGGAGATTTGGAACGAGCTTAAAGTTAGGTTTTCGCAACTTGATGACTCGAGGATCTATCAATTGTACAATCTTTTGAGTTCCACAATATAAGTTAATTGTTCTGTTAATGATTATTTCACTTAACTTGATATAGCATGGGAAGAACTTAGGAACTATAGACCACTTCCATATTGCTCTTATGGAAAATGTAATACGAAATGTTTCAATAAGTTTGTCAATATGATATAAAAGGATCATGTTTTTAAATTTCTTAATGGACTTAATGAGAATTTTTCTACTATAAGATCACAAATTTTAGTTTCTAAGCCATTTACTACGTTAAAAGATGCGTATAACTTAGTGATACGAGATGAGTTTCAGAGATTTATTAGACCTAGAGATCTGAATGTTTCGGATGCTTCCATTATGCTAGCTATGAATGATAATAAGGTGAGAAGTGGAAATGAAGTTTTCTGTAGTTATTGTAAGAAAAAAGGTCATCTAAAGGAGAAATGCTACAAGTTGATAGGAGATTCTCCACATTACAGGTTTAATAAGGTTAAGGTTGTTGGTGTAAATCATGTGTCTAGTGGAATTTCTAAAGAAGTCAATGTAGGACAGTTTAGCTCAAATGTCTTAGGTGATAAAGCTTCTGTTAATGAGGGGTAAAAGTAATATGAATGTTTCAAATGTTAACTTGACTAAGGATCAGGTTGTTGAACTTTTATCTTTACTCAATGTATCAAATTCTAGCTTAAAAAATCCTACTTCACAACAATAACCTTCTTCTTCTTCTTCTCGCTTTGTGTTTCAAGCTTCCTTATTGTAGAACAAACCACTAACGGGACCTTCAGATATATCTCATTCATCTTCAGGCTATCCAAATGATATGTCAGGTAATAGTCCTTCAAATCTTTGGATAATGGACTTTGGTGCAACAAACCATATGATTGGTTCCTTGAATTTGTTTCATTCCTTTTGTTCTCTTCATAGTTGTTTTGTTCAATTGCTTAATTAGCAAAAGTTACAAGTCACACACAAAGGATTAGTGCATTTGAGTGCACATTTCATTCTTCATGATGTATTGTTTGTGCCTTCATTTTAGTACAATTCAATTTCTATGTCCAAACTTCTTGATACAAACGGATATTCAATTTTTTTTCACTAAACAGTGTGCATATATTCGGGACTCTTTCATATGGAGAGTGATTAGTTAAGCCAAGGTTAGGTGTGGTCTATTTTTTATGGAGCAAAGTTTTGTACAAGCTGATGTTTCTTGTAATCCTACTGTTGTTTCATTTGTTTCATCTATCCATAATAATTTGCCAAGTAGCTTTGATGTTTCACATTATAGGCTTAGACATGTTTTAGTTGATAAACTCAAAGTTGTTCATAGTCTTGATAAAAATGTTCAATTCAATTTTGTTGATTGCTATATTTGTCCCTTAGCCAAATGGAAACGAAGTTTTTTTCCCATACACACAAAGTCTACTTCATTTCCTTTTGAATTAATTTATGTTGATAAATGGGGTCCTTATGGCACTCCTACTCTTAATGGTCATAGGTTTTTCTTAATTATAGTAGATGATCATACTTGACTTACTTGGGTATTTCTTATGAGGAATAAGCATGAAGTAGCTTCTTTACTTCTTGCTTTTTATCAAATGATTGTTACTCAGTTCGATAAGTGCGTTCGTATTATTCATTCTGACAATGGTAAAGAGTTCAATTTGGTAGAATCTTATTCAACTTACGGAATAGTTCATCAATTGTTTTGTGTTGAATCTTCTCCAACAAAATGACGTTACTGAGTGCAAGCATAAACATTTGTTAACTGTTACTCGAGCTCTTTTGTTTTAGTCTTCATTACCCATTTCTTTTCGAGGGGATGCTATTCTAACAACAACTTTTATCATTAATAGAGTCCCTTCATCTATTCTTCTCGAAAACACTAACCCATACACTTTGCTATTTAGTCACATTCCTTCATATTCACAATTTTGTGTCTTTAGTTCCTTTTTTATTGCCTCAACTTTAAAAAGAAACCATACTAAATTTGATCCTCGAGTACACCTTGCATTTTTGTTAGGTATCTTTCTCATTCTAAAGGGTACAGGCTTTTTAATTTAATAGATAAAAAACATATCATTTCTTGAGATATACATTTTGTTGAACATGTGTTTTTAGCCAAGATTCTTGCCATTCATGCTTTGTTGTTTGCATTACCCATTACTTCAGTTTCTTACTCTGCCTTAACATTGTTAGTACTTCTTTCCTTGATGATCATTTTAGTCGTTTTAACAACATTCACAGTCCCATTATTGCTATTGAGTCGAGTTATGATCCTTGTTCTCCTTGCTCTGTACCAAAAATATAAGATTCTTCTCCAACTTCCAATATACATACTACTTCTCCTTCTTCTGTGTCAAATATACATACTACTAAGTCTATTCATTTCTTTTACTCAACATCCAACTTAAAAATACTAGTCTTACAAATCTTTGTCTCCCACATTTTCAGCCTTTACTATCACACTCTCCAAACACTTTGAGCCATCCTCTTTTTCTCAAGCTATGCATTTTGATTATTGGTGTAAAGCCACGATTGAAGAATTAGATGCCTTAAAAAGTAATAAAACTTGGACCATTACAACTTTACCACCTAATAAACATACAATAAGATGTCAGAGGGTTTACAAATTAAAAACTAAAGCTGATGGCAATGTTGATAGGTTTAAAGCTTCATTGGTTACTAATGGGTATAGCCAAAAGGAGGGTTTTGACTATATAGATATTTTTAGTCCAATTGTTAGGCACACTTTAGTATGGATTTTCTTTTGTTTGGCTATTATGAACAGATGACATATTCATTAAATGGATGTACATAATGTATTTCTCAATGGTGATTTGATTGAGGAAGTTTATATGGATCTTCTACAATGACTTGAGCTTATTGGTTAGCCACAAGAGTTTTCCTCTACAAGATGTTTAGTTTGTAAACTAAATAAGTCGTATGTGTCGAGTTTGATTTTTCCGGTTTTTTAAAATTTTCTTTAAATTAATTAATACTAAACCATACCTGTTTAATATTGGTCATTGACTAAGATTTAAGAAAAATTGATTTTTTAAAAGAATTTTATAAACTTTTGGAGTTATCACCTGATCAAAGTTAAGAAATGGCTTAGGTTAAAACTAAATAAGTAGATTTGCTTTTAATCCAGATATTGGTTCGTGAGAGGAAAATCGATTTTATAGAAAAAGGTTTTGAAAAATCAAAGAAAAAAGTTTGAGGACTAAGTTTTTTAAACCCTTATAATGCCGCAAACTTTCTTAATTTAGATTTAATTTCTTAAAATTACCTTTTAAAAATAACAACTTAATTTATTAACATTACTTTTAATTAAATAATTTTAAGCTAAAAAAAGGAAAATTATTTATTTTTCATTTTTTACATTTCCTCAAAGGTATCTACATACCTACTATTTCAAATTAAACTTATATAGTTTTTTTCAAAAATATTAATAGGTTGATTGATTTTACTTTAAGAAAATGGTTGGGTTTACATTTTTAATTTGATTCGGTTTATTTAAGAAAATTTTATAAAAAGGATCCTAAACTTTTTTTATTAGATTTTTATTTTTGAAAAGTTTTAAAAGTGCCCTAATTTTGAAAATGATTGATATTTTTTTTATTTATTTGGAAAATTGTTTTTTCTAAATGATAACCTAATTTTTCATTTTTTTTTAAATTTTATTTTTCTTATTTATTTATTTATTATTTTTTATTTTACCGAAGAAACTAAACAAAACTTACCTATTTTTCTTCTTTTTTTTTTTTTTCTTTTTTGGATTTTTTTGTTACAATTTACAATACAATCACAAAAGTAAATAAATAATAATAATAGCGGTAGGGTGCAGGTTAGACTTCGACCGGGTTTGGGTAAAAAATCGGGTCAACCTAACCTGTCAAGTGCCTCACACGTGCTATTCACAAGGAAGAAGAAGGAGGCACGTGGAGGACACCATTCAGAGTGTTTATGGTTGAATTTTTCACGGGAAAGGATAGAGCTGTGTGTGATTTATTGGACTTAGGGGGTGCTGCACCAACGCCACCGCGTTTGGTGACCGTTTGGCGGTGGTTGAGTCAAGTCCACCGATGATAGTAGTTGATTGGTGACGGCGGTGATGAGTGGGCGTACAAGGGTGGTTGGGTTTGGGGTTTCAAGACACCACGAGATTAACCATAGTGTCAATTTCGACAAAGGAAGCGGATAATGGTGATTCTAAGCTAGGCCGACTCAAGGGGTTAGGGTTGCACAATGGAGCTCGTTTGGTTGAGATGGTAGAGACCGTGGCTGTGTGTGTCGTGTTGCTAGCATTGCGGGGTTGAGGATGGAGTGGACGTGGGGTCTTGTCGCGTGGTGTTGGGTTGTTGTGGTGGACAGTTGGTGTTTGCTGTAGTTGGGTTGGTTGTGATGGGGGGTGAAGGTTGCATAGTGGATGGGGTTGAAACTGATTGGTAGGGTGCTCAGGTTTGACGCAATGGGCAAGGTAATTAGATGGAGTGCAGTGGTGTTCGGTCGCTGTGGGCGTGTTGGGCAGCATAAATTGCGAGTTGGTGTTGGGGTGTAGGGGTTGTTGGCTCGCTAGTGTCGCGGATCTAGGTTGCACAAAGTTGTGGCTGGGAGTCACGGCGTTGGTGGAGGATGGTTAGAGAGAGAGTGGTTGTGTCGTACGCGAGGTGTCTATCGAGAGACAGGGCGTGCGGTTGGGCTTTCGAAAAAGAGGATTGGGCTAGTGTACATGGGTGTCGGTACTGTCTGGGGTTGCCGCAGGGGAGCGTGGGAAGTGTATGCTTGCTGTGTCGTGAGCATAAGGGTGGAGCGCTGTCGTGAAGACAGTAGTGAGAGAGAGAGACGTCGAGGATGGAGTAGTGACGAGAGAGAGAGATGGTCCGTGTTCGGTGTATGGTGTCTTTGTTTTCCGTCCGGTTGGCTTAGGTGTTGGGTTTTTTATTTTGTTGTGTTTCTGTTTCTGTCCGGTTTTTTTTATTTTGTTGTGTTTTTTTTTTTTTTTAATTTCTCTCTCTTAAATTGATCTTCACAGGTACTTCTTATGGAAAATCTAAAAATTAAATTCATTGAATGAAAATTGCTTAAGTTTCACTACTATCTCAATCAAACATGTAGTCCAATAATTGATCAACACGTGACAGCTGGGTTTTTAGTAAAATAAAAGGCACTTTGTGTTTTGGTAAGATTCGAACTTTAGATTTATAGTTCCAATGTTAAGTTTAGTTAAAGTATGGAATCACCAAGCCATTAACCTATGTTTTATTCATATATAATTAAATTGCATATATAAATTAAGGGTTGAATTAATTTTTAGGCCCAATATCTTTCTCCTCCTCTTATTATTTAAGACCTTAAAAGAAAAGACTGAAGCTAAATTTAACTATTTATTTAAACTATCTATCTATTTTTTTTTATTTTTTGTATTTTCTAAAATTTCTACTTTTGTGATATTTGTAAACTTTCTATTTTTTTTATACTTTTCTAAATTTTCTATGTTTTTATGGTTTTTCTAAATTAGAACCCTTTTACCCTATTCTAAATTTTTTTTTTTTAAAAAAATACAAGCGAGGTTTGAGGTGGAGTGCAAAAATGGGGTATCTACAATGTAGTCTCAAGTAGGCTTCCCAACAATGGAATACAAAATGTACTTCTTGTTTGCTATCACATGGTTTTGTTCAGTCACATAGTGACTATTCTTTATTCACCAAGTGTAGTGGCGATGATTTTCTAGTCATTTTTTATATATGTTGATGACATTGCCATTGCAAGCAAGAATATTGATGTTGTTGAAGACTTTAAGAAGTTTTTCACAGGTCATTTTAAAGTCAAAGATTTTGGAGTGCTTAAGTATTTTATTGGTTTAGAAGTTACTTGGTCTGATACAGGGCTAGTGGTTTCACAATGCAAATTTGCACTTAAGCTTCTTTTTAAGACTGTTTATTTGGAAAGCAAACCTGCTAATACTCTTATTGTCTTGAATCAGAAATTGTCCAGACATAATGAATCTGTTCAAGTTGATTCTTCTGCATATAGGAATATCGTTAGGAAATTACTTTATCTCTCCATCATAAGCCTAGATATTGCCTATGTTGTTTATTTCCTCAATTGGTTCATGGATTGTCTTAGGCATTCTCATCAAGTTGCTTTATTTTGTATATTGCAATATCTCAAACAAAGTCTATGGCAGGGTCTTCTTTTTCCAACCAAATCTAATTGTGTTCTTTAAGCTTATAGTGATTCAAACTGGGGTTGTTGTCTTGATTCTAGAAGGTTTACAATAGGGTTTTGTGTTTTCTTTGGAAGATCACTTATTAGTTGGAAATCGAAAAAGCAATCTACTGTTTTGCATAACTTAGCTGAATCAGAGTATCATGCCCTTGTTGCTACCACTTTTGAGGTCATGTAGCTAGTCACCTTGCTGAAGGAATTTCATGTTCAGTCTTAGTTACCCATCCATATGTTTCGTGATAACCAATCTGCCTTACACATTGCTAAAATTTGTATAGCTCAACTTAATTTTAGCTTTTCTCATTTCACTAAAACACACTCCAACTGCAACTTTCTCTCTTCTTAGCTCTTAACACACTAAAACCTTTAATAACTAGTTAGTTCTCTTTCAACAATTTTCAAATACTTTCAGAATTTGATTTAGGTAAAAGATAAATAAAGCAAAACTACAATTTAGTCCTAATCATGGTAAATTATTTAAGAGAGAAAATGATTATCAATTCTATATATGTATTTTTCTTTGGCATGACATATGGCTTACTATAAGTTCAAGGTGGAAAGTGTTAAAAAGAATAAAAAAGTAAGATAATAATAAACCAAAGCGTCTCTAACTTTAAAAAAAGATTCAATGTTATCTTATATACACATGGCGTGTAAATACTAATAAGATATTAGCACGAATTATAATGGAAAAAATAATTGCCAAATTAATTATCATACATAATTTGCACACATTATATATGTCAATAACTTATTGGTATTTACACACTACATATGCATAATACATGGCTTGTATTACCTATCGAATATCTTCTCACCTCAACTTTACCTTTTGGTACCTCATATTAGAAAAAAAAAAAAAAAGAATGACCCTTGTGTCACAAAAATTGGAGAACAGGTAATAGAAGTGCATAAACTTTCATGTATTTCATTTTATTTTTTGTGCAAGCTTCATTTTTCTTTTGTCTCTTAAGTTTTGAAGTGAAAGAATTATAAACAAAGTGAGCAAGAAGGATTATATTAAGAAAAGAATTAAGGAAAAATAGAAAAAAATAAATAGAAGATAAGAAAAATAATAATAATAAAAAAGGAAACAGATAAGTATCTCCAACATTTAATCTACATAACTTTTATATATGATATCCTCTTTTGACAAATTTATATATGACCTAGCAAGTTATAGTTAAAATCATGGAGTTTTCAGCAATATAAAACTTTCAACAATCAATATTTTGAGATATTTATCTATTTCTTTTTTTCATCGGTTTTACTATTTTCTTTTTATTAGCAATTATTTGTATTGTTATTCGATTAATCTTTTTAAGTATTTTATAATGATTGTGATAAATGAGTTACTTATTTGCATCACATCAATGAGTTGAGGAAGCAAAGCAAATTACTTTAAATACTAAAGTGAAACAACTTGAATGTTATCATTATCATTATCATATTTTGAGATAACATACACGTTATAATGGAGGAATTAATTTGTCTCATTTTATAAAGTTAAGGCATTATGATAGCGAAATCTAAAGCGTGGACTCAAAAATGGTAAAAAAGGGTGGAAATAATAGTAATGCTATTGTCATTGCTCTATATTTAGGATTTTTAGAATTAGAAATTGAAGCCCTAACATGAAGGAATAAGCAGGTACAGTTAGGTTGTATATAATGTCCTACTCTTAGCCGACTCCATAAGTACCAACTTTTAAGTTTTACAACTAGAATCTATCTTATAACATTCAACAATCATTCCAGAACATGTATCCTACAGGAGCTATAGGATATGGGGTAAACCATGGAGCCCATGGATTATTTGATTACATTTTAATAATAGTAAAATTTTGAAATGAATTTCTTGTCAATGTTTCCATCAATTTATAATTTAATTTGGCATGTAATATATATATAAAATAAGTTTACAACAAACCTAAGGTTTTTGCAGTTTAGTGGTATGAATATTGATCTCTCAATGGGATGAATTAGGATCGAATCCTCTCTCTCCTAAGTTATAATGTTGATGGCCTCAAAGAAGGAAAAAAAAAAAAGGTTTACAACAAAGGGTAGGTAAATTCTTATAAAATTGAGCTACTCATAGGAACTCTATATTTTGGCATCTTGTTCTCTTTACAATTAGAAGGAGATTGCATAACACTATCCTACTATAGAGGACAATTATTCATATAATCATGGCTCTGGCTAAAATAATACCAAATGTAATAAATTGAATCAAATTCAACCAACAAAAATGAAATCAAGTGAGAACTTAGAACTAGGAACTTTATAATAGTATTAGTAGAGGTGTGCCTTAATGTTAGGGAAAAGGTATTTGATTTAATTCTAATGGGATATCAATATTTCTTAGAGATTTAAATGATCAAAGTGGGAGATTTCTAATGAATATCAATGTAGGATGAATATCGATGAGGTTTAAGGTCAAAATCACAAAGTTTTAGATGTTTTTAGGAGTTTATCATAGAAAAAGTCAAGTAGAATATCTTCATATCTTGTACCCACTCTACAATTTGCTTTAAGGTATACTAGAGACAAGTTTTATGATGTTCCATTTTCACCATATGGAAGTTATTATTAATAATACTAAATATAACATAATATTATATTTTTTTACCTAAGTATATAGTTGTTACCTTCTACTAGAAAGGTGAAAAAAGCATATAGCACAATCCCATCTATCCATTTGAAACCATGATGTCCACCCAAAACACTCCACACGCGCATGCATTTCATATATACCATGTACGATCCTAAATTCCATGTAAAATTACATAATTACTATTTGGTGCACATAAAGTATATATACAATGTATTTATGGTCTATAACCATGGTTAGTGACTAATTTGCCTTTATATAAGAGAAAATTTTTAATGATACTAACATACTACATGAATGGATTAGTTTCATACAAGTATTAATAAAATTCCAACATATGAAAATATGTACTATTATTGATATCTACATACTAATCATCTAGATACGTGGTATATTAGTTGTAATATCCCATCAGGAATCAGGATATGAATATCTAAGTATTAGGACAAAGCTCTATCCTTATACGATTGGGATTGATAATTAATTTAAGACATTCAAGAAAGCAAATTGAGTAAACTAAAAATTTACGAAAAACATGATAACCCTAATTGAGAAATCCTTGTACGCTTAGAAGTAAAAAATATAATAAAATATCAAGAATATAATCACGATAGCGAGAATTTGCTTTATATGAGATCCTAAAGTTGAGTTTAGAGTAATCATACCTAAATTTAGGGCTTTAGGAAAAAATTATTCGATTGAATCTAAACTTTACGAATAAGATAAAAAAGTTAGTTGAAATGATTCGGTAAAGTTAGATTTTAAAAATAATTACCCAAAATTTAGATTTTGCCCTTAGAAATATGATTATTTAACATAATATAAAAATGATTAAAACTCCTAAAATCGAGCTTATAATGCGATAAGGACTTAGAGATAAGTTAATTAGGTAATAAAAGAAAATAATATAGCATAATATATTATATGAGTATACATGTATTTTTATGAGTATCCTCAGTATTTATAATAAATATACCGGTAAATTAACCTAAAATTATATAATTATGTATAATAAGTGATAAAATAGCAAAATTAAATATGAAAAGTATCTTAAAAATAAAAGACATGCTAGAAATATGGTTATATGCATATAGTTACTCATTACATGTGTTATATATATAATGTATATATACACGAATATTAATATAATAATTAAATATACTTAAATTATTCAAATTTCACTAAAATTAAACCAAAACTTATCCAAATGATGTGGGAATTATTGGAATCCACGTAGTACTTCAACAACGACTGGAAATGATGACTTAAAAGTGAACTATCAACCATTTGCCACATAATACTTTTTGTTTTTCAAGAAAAATATTAAAATAAATTACTTAATAATTAAGAAAAAAATTCAACCGACCCTAATTACTATAAATAAGACTCCCTTACAACAGATACACATTTAGGAACCCAAATTATAGAAAGGAAAAATCAAAAAGAAAAAATCAAAGGACCAAGTTAAGACAGTTTCCCGACCATTCAATAACTTGATGTAGAGCCCTACCGCTACCTAGCAGAGCCACTACCGATTAAGCCAACCAACAACTCCTCTTTGGCCAATGATGGTCGGAGTTCGAATGAACTCAGGTTTTAAGTTTCTGCCATGTTTTTCTCTATTTTTGAAATATTATTAAATTAATTAGGAAAAATATAAAAAAATTAATTCCTAGGTTATTTTAGGTTATTTTAGATGTACTTTTATTTAGTAAGTTTATTTTTATAAAATTAGGAATATTTAATGTACTTGCTTAACAAATATATTATTCATCTAAAATTTAAAATTCAAAATAAATATACTAAATGATATAGTTTCTAGTTCAAATATTTTGTATAAGATACTTATGATATATAGATAATTTCTATGAAGCCCGATTTTTTATTTGATTTTTTTTAATATTTATTGTATTTTCAGCTTAAAAATAGCTCGAAATTAGGCTAAAAAATGTGAAATAAATAGGATTTATGAAATTAAATGGTGAAATTGACCTACATTGATTTCTAATAAAGTATAATGATATTAGGATAGGTTGAAAATAATTTTCTGCAAAAAGAATCATATTTGGATAATTAAGTGTAATTTAAGGGTAAAATCGTAATTTCGAATATATAGGCGATGAATCGATAACACGAAACTAAGTGATGACTGAATTCCCCATAATTTTATGAGTCTATAAAAATTTTTGTGAAATTATTTAGTAATTTAAGCTATTTATTACGAATTTACATAGTAAAATAGTTTAAATAATGAACCGATACTCAATTCTAGTAATAATAGGTTAAAATACGATAAATAGTTGAATAAAAACTATTTATATGTATACTGGTCAGATTGGATAAAAAGTATATTTTTAATATATTTAATGATATTTTAATAACTAGGAAATATTATAGGGATATTAAAGTTAGATAATACCTATATTATGGGTTATATTGACAAATTAGATAAAATATAGTTTAATAACATAAATTATGTATAGTACGATAATATTTGATTAGATACGTATAACTGTGTTAACAATTTGAATTACCTATTAAAAGTCATTTTTAAAAATAGGATCCGTAATATGTATCGTTAGATCTATATGAACCCAACAATACTATTTTTACTAAAATCGAACAATCTTAAGTGATATAACCTATAACTTCATAATATTACTAGAATGTATGTATTACGATAACCCTATTGGAATTAAAACGTGATTTAATCAATTAAAAGTATATTTCGATACAATCAAAATGATATATTATACGTAATAGTATAATTACATATATTATTTATAGCGCAAGAAAAAAGAACATAATTACAGACGTGTTAATTCCAATAGGGTTATCGTAATAAAAAAATTCTAGTANGTATTAGATAATACCCCTATTATAGAGA
This sequence comes from Lumnitzera littorea, assembly GCA_024138015.1. Classification (NCBI taxonomy): domain Eukaryota; kingdom Viridiplantae; phylum Streptophyta; class Magnoliopsida; order Myrtales; family Combretaceae; genus Lumnitzera; species Lumnitzera littorea. The sequence continues at coordinate 137,193,405 of JAMXBB010000001.1, read as the reverse complement.
TTTATTGACAAATTAGGTAAAATATAGTTTAATAATATAAAATATATATAGTATGGTAATATTTATTTAGATGCGTATAACTGTGTTAAAAACTTGAACTATCCATTAAAAGTCATCTCTAGAAATAGAACCCATAATACGTATTATTAGGTCTGTATGTACCAAACAACACTATTTTTTATTAAAATTGAACAATCTTAGGTAATATACCCTATAACTCTATAATATTACTAGAATGTACGTATTATGATAACTCTACTAGAATTGAAACGTGATTTAACTAATTAAAAGTACGTTTCGATATGATCGAAACAATATATTATACGTAATAGTATCATTACGTATATGATTAATAATTACTAACTTAACTCGATATGTATATAATAAAACTATATATTATTATGATAATATACTTTATACATACATATATCTATATATAACCGTTTTAGATAAAACTCTAATGTTTTCATAACTATTACGAAAATTAAATTTAAGTTTTGTATATATAAGACCTCCAAGTGAACAGACCGTTGATGATACGAGTTTTTCGAAGTGGCCGTCAGGATAAATATATGGGATTAATGCTGTACAACATTTTGAGGTATTATTTTAAAATATCTAGAGACTTTAGTATGTATTAGCTTGTAATTGTAGGTAGCCGTTTGTACGTATACAACACTTGTGATTGGGTTTTGATTTGCTGTAATGAAGGTTGAGCTCCATGTTATGATTGTTCCATGAATATTATATTTAAATTGTTTGAGCTTGGTTAATTACCTTAACAATGAACTAACTTAAACTGGGCTTAACATCTAACTTAATGTGCATCGCAACCCACTAAAGGTAACGACTAAGATTCTCAAGCCAAACATGGACTTCCTTTGATGAGGATAACTGAAATTGTCATTTCCCCATCCTTAGCTGAACTAAGTGATAGGAAAGAAGATCACGGTAAGGTTAGGAGCCATGGTTCAAAGGTGGTCATGGGAGGAGGGTATTCTCCATTGCACAAGCCCCGATTTGATTTTGATTTGTGAGTATGTGATGTCGATCTCCTCAATTTAGATTAGCGTGGTTGCAATTTCTCTGATCTCACGACGGATCGGATAATGTCATGCGATGACATTTACTTGTACATGCATTGCATCTAACTAACTTAGTTGAAAACCTTTCTTATAATGTGCTAAATACATACTTTTGTCTTCGCTCATTCTCCTATAGTTTGTGTTGCAGGTTTTAAATGAATTATAAATAATTATCCAAAACCAAAATACTAGTAAACCGGAACAGAGAGTGAGATGCAACAAGAAATGGTTAGTTATTGCTCTTAGTATAAACTTTTTATTTTTTAAGGAAAACTATACATGACTCTTCAAAGGGTTTAGTAATTTTCAATATTTTGGTTTGTATGTGAAATAACAAGTACTTGTGGGATTTAGTATTACTCTTTTATAAGGTCAAATTATGAATTTATTTTTAACAAATTATTTCAAATAATTACTCCACAGGTTTATATCAAACAAATATCGAATTGAACGCTTTAAAGGGGTAAAGTCAAGTACGCCTGATGTGAACTAGATTTAGAATAACAGTTATAAAAACAGTTTTTATTTTAGGATGGTTTATATGGCGAGACTGTTACGACTCCATCTTTTCGAGGCAATGCATTAGTACTATTGGATCTTTTTTCCTTATGAAGGGTACAATCATAATCCATCAGGTGTTCATCTTAATGTTGTCCATTAAATTTTCTCTAAGGGCATTAAGCGGTTTTGGTATTTTTTTAGCTAGAACTCCAAGTAGTAGTTTCAAGGAAGTCCATAGTATCAGTTGATATTGGTAGTAGGAATTCATTGTCATGAATCTCATCATTATAACCAATTTGCACTCTACATTAACCACAATACATTCTTTTTATAAGCAATTAGTTTCATCTTCATTTTATCCACGAAAAATTCTAGCTAGGCTCACTCATACAATCCATGTTTTAATATTTTGTTAGAAAATTCAAAAATATCAATTAGTGAAACAATTTAAAGACATTAATATGTTTATGCCTCTACATATAGTATAGAAGGTCATTTCAGTAGTTGGGCTTTTAACTAAATTTAATGTCAGTGCCTGATATCTTAAGCTAGTGATAGAGTTTACGAAATTAGCCTGATTAGAGATGTTTTAGAAAAATTTGGCTTAGTAAGCTCAAAATGAAGATCTCTAGACTGAATTTTTCACTCTTGACTTTACTTAGTTGTCTTGCACGCAAAAAGTAGACTTCGAGATAGTTTTTTTGAGCTCATTTAGGCTTCGTTTGGTGTTAATGGGCTTTAAGGGGGCTTATATGTGCTCCAGGCTTATTTACAACAATAATGAGCTTCCATTAACTATTATGAACCCTTGAGAAGCCTAAGCCTATGAAAGTTAAAGGAAATGATAAGCTTCAAAAGAAATCTTAATCTTAATCTCAACCATCTATCTTGGAGTTATCCAACAAATAAGATTAATCTTTAAACTCTATAAATAAAAGGCTTCTCTTCTCATTTGGTTCATTCGGAAAATTAACAAACTTGAGACAAATAGTACAGTACTGTTAAAATCACTCCAGAGAAGATTAAACAAGTAATTTGATAAAAAACGATATAAGAACAATCAAGAATGTCAAGTTTGATCCATTGTAATTAGATTTCTTCATGATACAACTAAATCTTGATAATTAAAAAAAGTACATTTTTAAGTATCAAACTATATTTTGTGGGGCAAAAAAAGAAAATTTATTAGATTATATTTTTGGATAAAAATGACTATCAAGCGATTGTAGTAAGTTTTTGAGAGAGAATGCAGAAAAACCATTGAAATTTCAAGTATAAAATCCAAGAAAAAATGAAGAAGTAACTGTCTAAGTTTTCGAAGAATATGACTCTTTTCAAGATTCATGATCTTTAAAACTTGAACATTGTCTATTAGATTTGATCTAGTTAAACTATAAACCAATCTAAATCTGTAATCATAAATAGACATGATTCAAATACCAATAATCTTTAGAAGATTTGATCAAAAAGTGAAATTCTTTGCAAAACCATGTTTTGAATAGACTTTAGTTCACAATTGTAGAATAAAAATGAGTCATCCAAATCATTTAATGAATTTTCTAAAATTTTTGCTCTCGACATGTAAGCATCCGGATCATCTAAATCAATCATCTCAAAATAATCCAATCATTCAATATTAGCATCATAACTATTTTACTTTTGATCATGTTTAAGACGGGTATCTGTGTTAATCATTCAACTACTTGATAATATTTTAAAGCATATAGTTCACAATTTGTTTCAAACGGTTTGTGTTGATGACATGTTTATAAACGCTGTCCGTCTATCTCTGTTTGCATCTCTTCTTGTCTAACATGTACGGTCCATTTTTGAGATACGTGTCAACGTACTGGTACTCAACATACCGTTGCTTTTGCTGTTACTTTAGACCTTGTGACAGTTTAGTCAATGTTTCCTTTAAACCATTTTTGTCCAGCTAGTTACCGAAGGTTGCTAGTCCTTTTTTTTTTTTTCACATCGGTGGACACACACACACAATCGAATCAAACTGTTAATTAAATCAAAAGTTCAATTTTTCCTTGTGTCTTTTCAGCAAGTTTCGCTCAAAGTTCGTTCATGATTGAATTCTGGTTTACGGTGTAGTTTAATCTTCACTGTGAAACGAATCAAACCAAATTTTTTCCCAGTAAATTCGTGCTTTAAAGCCGAACGAAACCATGAATCTGACTAAACTGAACCAAGAATTGTTTTACTGTTTGGTGGGAGATAAATTCCTCTTGCTTCCTTCATAGATATTTCTGTAGTTGGTTTATAAGGAGCGTTACTCACGTGTAATGTAGACTTTGTTTTCTTCTCTACTGCTTTAGCCTATATTGTATGAAAGAAAGAGCAACCATCCATGGAATAAACTGCCAAGTTTCCTTGTCATTTCTTCAGATTTCTGATTGATCATAGCTTCAATCAAACAGGACAAAGTAACATGTCAAGATTTGTAGTTTCATGTTCTTATCCATGTCCCACGACATTGGCAGGTAAAGATAAATAGAGACAGTGTAAAGTCTAACAAACATGGAGAGAAAAAAGAAGCAGAAAGTGGACAGTGACGTTTCCTTCGGAATGAATACCACCCTTCCCTCCGTCAGACGATGCAGGGCATCCGCTTTGAAGCATTTATGCATCAAACACAGAGTTATTCCCGAAGTACTCTTCATTCTCACTTTCTATAATGTAAACCATCTGCAGAAATTAATTCTTATTAATGAATTCGACCAAGATCTTAGTATGAACCGAGTTCATCAATCAATTATGCAAGAAATGGCAGGATATGCAAGATTTGATTTCCAAATGTGAAGATTAGAATGAGAAAAAGACAATATTAAAAAGTCTACATCTCACAAGAGAGGTGGATATGCTAGGATTGAAACACAAAGTTCTTGCCAGATGCAGTAAAAATCCGTCATACATGTCTTTTCCCGGGAACTTATTCAAAGAGAAAAAGGGCTAGAAGAAAAATATGTGCATGTGCATGTATTAAAAGATGCATATCTGATGAAAACAACATCGGCACACATGAGCCTTGCAGAATTGCTACCTTTTTGCGTGGGCTTGGAGTAGGATTTGCCGTGGGAGGAACTGTAATCTTCTTCCCTGGAGGCTTGCTTGCCTAATGAACCGTGTTTCTTCTGTAAACATAGCAAGTAAGAAACGGTCAAGTAAATTTTATTCTCACAGCATATGTACTAGGAAAATTGTCGATTGTCTCCCTTGCCTTTGTGCGACTCATTATAAATGAGGTAGCAGTGTCTTCATACAGATTCCGCTCTTTCCTTCCAGGTTCCCCAGCCTTTTTCTTCTTTTTCCCAGAACTTGCTGAATCCAATTCTCTCCCATTCGAGCAGTCCTCAAGCTCACAATAGGGAGGACCGGAGGATGCATCAGATATCATGGATAAATTGTCCTCGCCTTCTTCCTCAGCAGTCAGTCCTTTAGTCCTGTGTCTCTCCTCATTTCTTCCTCGAACTCCCTTCCATTTTTCTCCTGAGGATGAGGATTCATCCAAGTATACAGTCCAGCCAGATTCACTACAACTTCTACCGCATTGCGAAGCTGATATACTCATTTAAGCTTTTAGCTTAATAGTTTGTTACTAGTACAGAGTGCATAACCCCATTAGGTTGTTTTCCTTTTTATAGGAACTAAGGAGTGAGGGGATTTAAACAAAGATAATGAGAAAAATAAAGTTGGAAGTTAGAAGTGAGAATCTCTATCTCTTGTTGTTTTCGATATCGGAAACTAGAAGAAGAGAGCAAGTGGAAAAAACACAAAAGAGTCACACTCAAAACCTAGACTTCGGTTGTCTTTTATTTTATCCTTTCCTCATCTTATGTTACCTCTATGTGGATCAATCAAAAATGCCAGTTGGCTCTATGTAAGTTCCCTTACTCATGCTTTGTTTGATAAAGAAAGAGAGATGGAGAAAGGAATAATGGAAGCATAGTGAAAATGAGAAAAAAAGTTTTTACTTTACCACTTACTTATCCGTTTATGTATTCTCATTTGTATCCCGACCAAATTATATGTACCTATAGATTAATTAGCTTTAGGATCTTATATATTGCACGTGGCAATGTGTAATTAGATGGACACGGATGAGAACACATAATAGAAACAAGGAAACTGTGTCCACAAAAAAAAAAAAAAAAGTGTAGTGGTAAACGGAAATAGTTAGGGTTTCTCGTACAGCAAAGATGCTGTAATAGCTGTCAATGAGAGAAGGATGCGTTGTGCAAAGGAACAACTTGCATCTTCTCCATGCCATCAATGGTTGTGGCCCAGTAGGCAGTGAATTTGAACCAAGACAATCCCAAAGTACCGTTTTTTTTTCGTTGCTAAGTAAGCACAGTAAGATTATTACTTCAGGTTAACATTCAGCAAAAGAAGAGCCAAATAAAAGAGCTTAGGATGTTTGCTTAACCTATTCAAGTACTTTGTTTCTTCAATTAAGGTTTTTATCTCTCTCTTATACGTCCTATACAACGACCTCTAACATTCACCACCAATTGTGATATCTACCATTAGAAACCAAATAAGAATAACAATTTCTTTTAACACGAAAGATGCAAAAATTGAAGAATTGGTGGATTCATCCATTAACCAGACGGTCTAGTCATTTCTTGTCTCCTTCAACAAACAAAAATGCCATCTGAAACTTATTGTCTCAAACTTGCTTGGTATAATTCATAAGAAAGAATCATTTTTTTCCTTTTCCTTATACCAGGAAAATTCAGTAACATAAAGGAGAGTGATTTTATGAGCAAGGAGTCTAGATGGAAGGCAGTAATGACTTTTGCTTCTTGAGCAAAGGTGATGGATTTAATTTATATAAAGGAAAAGGCAATAAACCAAGAACATGGGTTACTAGAGGTCATTGAACTTGATGAGGTGATGGAAATAAACGGATGAAAGTTCAAAACTTGGCAACGGCTTTGCCGATAAAATTGCCAAATAGCAAATTCTTATTTAACTATGTCCACCACTTACTCCAGTGTCTTACTTCTATCTTATGATGCACTTGGCCTTAATCCATTCGCACGATGCACTTCATCTACCTTTTCTAACATGACTTGGCCTCGATACAATCCAACACACCATAAGCACTCAATTCAAATAACTTTAAATAAAAATAAAAGAAGGAAGCAAAAGAAAAACCAAAAATAAAAAGTAATACGTGTCAAACACAGTATAGAGATGTAGTGTCGGACATCTAGTTGTACAATTGTAATTTATTTATTTTTTTTCCCTATTTTATAATTTCACTCAATCAATTTTTTTCCGATTCAATATTTCAATCAATCACTATCACCCACCTTAAACTCTTAAAGTTATATCAATCTCCACTTGTCCATCGATCAATTCCTCTGTATTTTACCCGTGTTTAAATACTCCAAAAATGGGTAGATTATTACCAGTTAGTTTATTTTATTAATTTTGTTTAATTGATTTCCGATTGCTTGAATCTCCTTACAAGCTTTTCAATTTATTTACTTCGAATTTGCTTCCCTAGAAAGGTTTAGTATGATAGTGCCATTTGGTTTGTCCTCAACTTGTATGGTTTCCTAAATTAATATCATTGAATCTACAAATTAGCACGTAAATACAACTGTTGTCCATTTATTTTTGCTTATTAAATTTAGATATTATCCTAAAATATTTTAAATGACTATTTTTAGTAATAGTTTTAATTTGTTCTATATGATTTAAAGGAACAGAATTTGTATATACAATATTACCCCTATTAAATACATCCTTGGAAAAGTACATTGCTATTTACTATCTCATATTCAGGTATGATGTGAATGGAGGAAGATGGACGAAGAAACGGATCTTTGTCCAGCTCGCAATGGTCCCAAACACTGGAATCATCCCCATACGGTGTGCACTCTGCACATGCCATATGCTTTGTGGTAGTAGCCTAGGCTTTGCCTCTGGAAAGTTGCAAATAAACCATAATTAATCTTTTGCTTAGTCTAGGTTTGAGATAATGTAGCCAAACCGAATTATAAGGACCTGTCAGGACGATAAGCCATGTCTTATCACTAGAAAGAGAAGTATAAGTGATGGCACCTGAAAGGAATTGGAGTTTTCTATCCATATATATCTCATCTAATCACAAGAGCGCATTTAAACACATATATGTATATAAAATGTTTAATATATTATTCAATTTTATAATTATATATGATAACCTGTAACTAGACAAAGCGCGAGAGGAAAAGGGAAAAAAAAAAAAAAAAACAACCATGTCGAATTGGATAGAGATGAAATGAATCTATGGAAATTTCATGTTCTTGTTCACTTTATTCCACAACTAAGCGAGACATTGGCCATGTCAGAATAAGCATGCATCTACAGAAATTGCTAATCTTCTTCCTATAAATGATCGCTGAGGTTCCGTGCTTCATACAACTGAAATCCACACTCTCCATCACACAATTAACAGCAACAGGTATTCCTAAGGTACCACATTACTTACAAAATCAAACATTATTGGTATCTACACATCAGTTTGGTTATCCTCGAAAGTTATCTAATTAAAAGTTGCAAAGGCTGTTTAGCCATAAGAAATATTACAACTCTGATAACAACTATGTTACATACCAAATCATAATCTGATAAAATATATGCCAGCTCACATGGATAGTCACCAGAATTCCTAAATGAACTCTCTATTTAAAGCAAATAGATTTTTTTTTTTTTAAAGTTAATTCTTGGGTCCTCAAAGAATCTAAAATTTTGCCTTTTTTAATTCACACTGATTTGGACAAAATATCACAGTCCATGAATTTTGTCGTCTCTTTAAAATCCGGCACCTTCTAAAAACCCTTTATGGGCTAGACTCTAGAGTATCTAAGACGGAGAGCAATTTGATCTAGCTGAAAAGGAGATCGGTACTGGTCCAACATCCAACTCAATACTATACATTGTAAAAAGGAAAGTAAAGTTCAGGACCAGAAATGGCAAAGCTCTATAGATATAACTTAAGAGCAGTAGACTTTCTGGCACACTTTCTCTGAAACCTTTAGAAGATAACAATACGTCATGTCATGAATCAAGGAACAATAGTCCCCTAAACAATCGGGTCAGTGTCTTAACAGCTTCACAACTCTGTCTCTCTCTCTCACTCAAACTAACATGAATGTCAAATGGAAATGTAGCCCATCTTTCATATACTTAGAAATTAATAATAATAATGTAAATGATAATCAATCAAAAAAAAGGAAAGGAAAAAATTTGGTGTCCTTGAAAATCAAGTCATTATCCACAGGTCAATGCAAATGTCTATATCCAAATAATTTCATCGTGTGAGTGATTGCATATGCCAGAAACAAGACCCACAACAATTTTGGTAGAGCTTGCAATGTGATCGTGGATGTTAAATAAATCCAAATTTCGGAAGACAGCATTTGGCTCAGTCTTTTTGAGGTTATCTTATACTACTCTTGTCCAAACTGAGAAGAAAGACAACAAAGCTTGTCAACTCTGCCACATATAAGCAGTACGTGACAGTAAATATGCTTTAGCATCTTTAAACCATGACTCATGCTTTATCCGAATGGGAAATCTGCTAACCTATTTGCTTTTAAAGTTGCTAGAAGAATAAAATAGAGCAAGGGGCTTAGGGATTAACCAGCACTTGGAGATTACTGCAAAGAAGCTGTCAAAACATTAGTTGAACTAAATCCTTAAATCTCCTCTCAATAGCTCAAAAAACTTGGGCCCATAACCTTCAGGGCTGTCGATATATTTGTAAATACTTCGAAATATTGTTGTCACAGAGAGTTGCGGTCAATTGATATTATTTATGGACATGAAAACATTTATATGAATTTAACGAGCAATGAAACTGAATAAATGACAATACAAGTCCTTCCTTTACAAATTATCAGTCAATACATAATACCTTTGTAATTCTCAAAATCACTAAGCAAAAGATTCAAATGAAGAATTAAGTTGCTAATAGGTAAATTGATACGATCCTAAGAGCTAAGTGCCGAGTATTTTTAGTATTAGCTACTATTTCTTCTACTCTTGTGTAGCCTAGTGTTTGTATGCTCCATGCATGTCCAACTCTAGGCTTGTGTTTCTTTCATTTTGCAGGTTGTACTTCTAGAACTGGTATAGTTGGTCCCTCAAGCTTCTAGTTTTTTTTTTTTTTTTTTTTTTTTTTTCTAATAATGCCTATAAATAGATCTCGTGAGAGAGTGTAGCAAACAATGTCCAAAATTGTATGGCTTCGCGAGCTCCTTTGAGAGCACATATGCGCTTGAAATGTTATAGCCGGTGTCGGTATACATTGTCATTCCTAATAAATAAAATCCCAAATTTCGGCCCTACAGCACCCTGAGGTGCAACGTAAATTCACTATTAAGGTTCGGGATGAGAAAAGGTCTTTAAGTTCAGAGAAGCGAATTTGTCGAGAGCTGTATGAAAATAGCAATATAATAGGTAAACAAGGCCAGGTAAAACAAACTTCGATCCTTCTAAATCTTATCAATTTTGCATTCCTGCATCAACTAGCAGAAGAACTAACGAAGCAGGTCTCCACTGCATGGCCCATGAAAATCACGATAGTTTGTTCAAGAGAACCCATCCAAGTGGCTTACCAACTAGAAATACTGTGAATTTGTCCTGGTAGAGAACCCCAAATAATGTCAGTAGTGTAGCAATAAGATGTCAACAAAGAAAGGAAAAGGATAAGCAAAGTTCAATTTGTACTAATCCAGAATGATCTGCAGAAGCTGCAACAGCTTTTTGGATGCGGGTAAGAAGGCAAAAACAATAATTGTGCTCGTTAGTCTCAAATCCATTGGCCGTCCTTGTTTATTTTTCCTTCCAAACAAACAGACCGCATGCTTTATAATGAAAATTGCTCTGGCAGAATATTTATATGCATTCTAATTGGTGATCATGCTTATTTTCTTCCAATTTAACCAATAAACAAGTATGAAAGCAAATAAAATGAACACGGTAGTACATGATTATTTACTTTTAACCAGCCACTCATACATATCCTTTAGTTTATACCAACATAACACAATTCTCCACCCAAGAAAACATAACAACACTGTTATATGTCAATGAACTATGTAGACATTGTCTTACTGGAATTCTGAGGCTAGACTGTTGCAGAGCCATTATTATATCATCTGAGCAGGTGACAGTCTTTTCTTCAGAACCCTGCCAACCATCACCAAATTCTCGGGGTGAGAATCCTTGATAACATAATTAAGATAAACTGCAAGTTGAGAGCAAGTTAAAGGGCTACTGACATGAAACACACTAATATCATACTAGATCCAGAACAAGTATGAAAACAGAATAAGAAGTTCCAAACTCTGCTACCATTGCAAAGAATAAAGGAACTACAAGATTTTTCTATTGACAGAGAGAGGGGGTCATATTTGGAAGGCCTAATGCAAGGCACATTGATCACCCTACAAGAACCATACACCTGTTAAATCAACCCATTATGAGATAGCCTCATAAAGTGCCCTTCATGTAATTTATCTTAGGAATTCTCTGACTTCACCCATAGACCACACCCTTGGGTTTGTCTTATTTTGCTTATTATTCAAACTGTATAAGCCCATCAATACTTAAGTTGGGGAAGTGTGTAGAATTTGATAGGGGAAAAAAATCAAGGATTTGGTAGACATGCTGGAAGATTTAAATGCATCCTACCTGCCAGAATAAATGTAAATCTCAAAGAAGCAATGGCCAGAAAGTCTTCAAATCTTTTTAATTACCTTCCACATTGTCAAATTGTTCAGTGTCAAACATACTGATATAGAAGGCATTCACATGCACTATGTTAGCTATCAATTGGTGTAATGATATTCTGCATTGATGAAAAGGAGAAAAAAAAAAAATTCACAAATCCTAAGACATCATAAGTAATTCCTATATACAAAGTTAACACCCCTCTTTGCTGCTTCACTTCTGCATAACTTTGCTTGCTCAGTCTCCTGCTTCATTTAGGCCACCTGCATGAAAAATACGTCAGGATTTATGCTCATAGGACCGAAAGTCTTTTGTTTTCTTTGAAAGACTATTTAGTGCTTTTATTTATTTGTAACTGAACTGTATTTTAGTTGACAGGTGTTGCCTTCTGATTGGTTGTACAGCTGTAAAATAGTTAGGCAGTTGTAGTTCGTTAATTAGGCATATAAATACTTTGTAACAGTTCATTAGAAACTAATTGATTCATTTTTCATTTCTAAGCTTCTGATATTCTTTTGTTCATTCTTCCTCCATGGATCTCTCGAGTCCTTACACTACAGCAAGTTAAATTGCTGAATACACTACATTCCTAGATGGTATCAGAGAAACTTCAGGTAATTCAGATCCAATAGTTATTCAATTTCTTTGGATTGCATGTCCAAATAGCGATTAAAAACATGAACAACAGAATTGAGTTAGGGTTAAATAATCTGCTTTATTTGTTCGTATCAAATAATCCGGGAATGTCTGTGGAAAATATAATCTTTAATGGAAACAATTACTTATCTTGAAGTAAATCAATACGACTAGGTTTAGGAGCTAAAGTGAAGATTAGATTCGTAGATGGAACTATACAAAAACCAGTCAAGACTGCCGAGAATTACAATGAGTGGTTAAGATGTGATTCTATGGATAAAAAATAGTTGTTGAATTCCATGGTTACTAATTTAGCATGGAACTTTTCTTACACTCCATCTGCGAAGGAGCTTTTAGGATGAAATCAAAGAGCAATATGGAACTACTAATAGACTGATGATCTTTTCAACTGAGGCATGAGATTAGTACTATTAGATAGCATACTTCCAGAGTCAGTGTCTATTTCAATAAACTGCGATGCTGCTGGGATAAGCTTCATGAACTTTATCTGTTTCCTTATTGTGAATTTAATCTATTGGAGTATTGTACTTGTGCTTTTAAAGAGCGAATGGTTGAATATAAGTCTCATATGAAACTTGTACAGTTTCTCATGAGACTAAATGAGGCTTACGGAGGTGTGAGAAATTAGGTTTTGTCGACAAATCTGCTTCCGTCTCTCAATAAAGTGTATTACTTAGTGTAGCAGGTTGAGAAACAGCAACAAGTCATTGGAGGTATCAATCTAAGTATTGATGTTGCGGTCTTTTCTATTGGTGAGCCTGATATGATAGAAACTTACGATAGAAAGGAGAAAGGATAAGAAAAGTCTATACCGTTGACATTGCAAATCATAAGAACACTTGATTGAAACTTGTTTCCAAATTGTCAGATACCCTAACTAGTATAAAGGTAAGAAGACTATTTCTAAAGCCAAATCTAACTCATAAGTTTCCCTATGTCAAACAGGTGCTAAGTTCAGTATGTTAAGTAGTCCTTTCGAAGGAGCTCAATCACCTAACCTGTCTACAAGACCCTATGACCAAGAGTTTTTGCAAAATCTTTGTTGAGATGGTTAGGTTTATGAAGGAGAAAGAAAGTTCTTCAAGTGCTTCCAATGTTATGACTTCTACAAGTATAATAGTAGTGAGTTCTTTTTGTTTAGCTGCTGTTGTTAATCCTTTGAATACTTAGATCATGGATACGGGTGCAACCGCTCACATGATACTGCACTTTGCTATACTTACTGAAATAGAGCACTTGGTAGCACCAATTTCAATTAAGTTGCCTAATGGAACTTTATTGTCCTCTACTATTATAGGTTCAATAAAATTTAATTCAAGAATGTTTCTTAGGCGTGTTGTATGTTTTGTGCTTTACATACTACTTATTATTAGTGAATAAACTTGTTTCTGATATATCACTCAAAGTTGTTATTAATCCTTTTTCCTGTCAATTCCAGGACTCGAATAATAGCAGTATTGTTGCTGTTGCTCAAGCTAACGATGGGCTTTACATACTTAGTCTTAGATCATTTGAGGACATTAGTAGTTCTTTGAATGTTCCAACTTCAGTTTCATCTCATGTACATTCTAGTTTTTCTAATAAAGATGAGCATCTACCACACAATAGGTTAGGACACACATCACTTTCAAAGTTAAATCATTTAGATTGTTGCAAACATCTGGAATTTAAAGACTTTGTTTGTCATTCATGTCAACAAGCTAAGTTTCATAGATCTAAATTTCCTATCGGTCTTAGTATAACTTCTTCTGCATTTGAGTTAATTCATGTTGACATATTGAGACTTATCATGTGATTTCTTTGATTGGGACTCAATGTTTTCTGAACATTGTTGATGATTTTATATGTTCTACTTGGACATATTTAATGCACCATGAAACTCAAGTACTAAGTCTTTTGAAGGAGTTTTTTCATTATGTTTTTAACCATTTTTTAGTTACCCCCAAATTTGTTCGTACGGATATTGAAGGTGAATTTATTTCACATTTTTGTCAAACACCCTTTCAAATGCTTAGGATTTCACATCAAAAAACTGTTCCATATACACCTTAACAAAATGGTTGAGTTAAGTGTAAATATCAACATTTGCTAGAAACTTCTAGAGTATTACACATTTATGCAAACTTGCCCAAAATATTTTGGGGTGAGTGTCTTTTAGCTTTTACTTATCGTACAAATCACATGCCTATGAAGTCTTTAGGATGGTAATTTCTTGTTGAAGCTCTTTTTAATAAACAAACTAGATTATTCTTTCCTTAAAGTTGTTGGCTGCTTATGTTATACAGCTAACCTTTCTTCTTTTAAGGATAAATTGGATCCTAAGGGTTTAAGATGTGTATTTCTTGAGTATGCTAATGGAAGTAAGGCATATAAAGTTTTTGATCTTGAAAGAAAAAATTATTAATCAACCATTGTGGAGAATGTTTTTCCCTTCAAGAGTGTAGGTGTTGCAACTTCTACTGGAAGCTTGCATCAGGTTTCTTTTGAAATGATTCTGTTTCTCCTTCATCACGCTTGACAACCGATTCTTCATCATTGGCTAAGTGTACAGGTTCATCCAATGATACTTTTGTTCAATCACATCGAAGGTCTAGTAGAATTAAGCAATCACCTGTGTGGCTTCAAGATTTTGTATGTTCGATACGCTCTAATAGTGTTGATTCCTTTGGTGATTGTCTTGTTTCTTCTTATTCCCTTAGCCCAATTGTGTCTGATTTTGATTCTTGTACATTGCCTGCTTCTTTGCCTCATTGTTATCCTTTGCTTTCCTCATTAGACTTTGTCAGTTATCCTTCCGAGTATGCTATTTCCCTTGCACATGTGTTGTCTGCTCAAGAACCTAAAAGCTATTCTCAAGCACCTACTCAAAATGAATGGGTTTAAGCTATGGAACAAAATTTAATTGCTTTAGAAAGAAAATGATACTTAGAAACTTATTACATTACCACCTAATAAAAAGGTTATTGGTTGTCATTGAGTTTATAAAATCAAATACAAACTTGATGATAGTATAGAATGATATAAAGCTCGACTTCTTGTTAAAGATTATACACAAATTGAGGGTGAGGATTACAACGAAACATTTTCTCTAGTTACCAAGTTAACCACTATTTGTATTTTAATTTCAATAGCTACTATGTCTTCTTGGCCAATCTATTAAATAGATGTTAATAATGCATTTTTTCATGGTCATTTACATAAAGAAATTTAAATGATCCCACCTAAAGGGTATCATAATACTAATTCTAATCAGGTTTGTAGATTAAAGCATTCTTTGTATGGGTTAAAGCAAGCGTCTCAACAATGAAATTTAGAAATTTCTAATTTTCTTGTTTCACATGGTTATTCCCAATCTAAGCATAATCGTTCACTTTTCAACTGACAACATGAACTTGGTTGTGTGATTATTTTACTTTATATAGATGCTATGTTAGTTATGGGATCACATGAAGTTCTTATTCAAAAAATTAAACAGTATTTGCATACTACTTTTACAATTAAGGATCTTAGTCTTGCTCGTTATTTTCTTGGATTAGAACTCTATCATACAAGTTTAAGGTGTTGACTTCATCAATGTAAAGTTTATCCTTGATGTCTTGCTTGAATGCAACCTAACTGGTGCTAAACCAGTTTCTACTCCTATGCCCTTTGGATTTCGGCTAGATATTGCTGTAGGTTCTGCTCTTACCAATTCAACATTTTTTCGTG
Organism: Lumnitzera littorea; assembly: GCA_024138015.1. Taxonomy (NCBI): domain Eukaryota; kingdom Viridiplantae; phylum Streptophyta; class Magnoliopsida; order Myrtales; family Combretaceae; genus Lumnitzera; species Lumnitzera littorea. The sequence continues at coordinate 137,177,713 of JAMXBB010000001.1, read as the reverse complement.
AACTAATTGGCAAATTGTCTTATATTAGACATACAGGCCTGCTATAAGCTTTGCTGTACACAGTTTAAGCCAGGTGATGTCCAAACCTTGTGAAGGTCATTTAACTGCCATCTTTCATGTCTTAAAGTACCTTAAGGGTACTCTCTCTTTGGGGCTTTTTAACTCTTCTCATGCTTCTTTACAACTCACAGCTTACTCTAATGCTGATTAGGCATCCGATACTACTGATAGACGCTCAATTTCTGGTTACCAAGTATGCTGATTAAGCATCCGATACTACTAATAGACGCTCAATTTCTGGTTACTCCGTCCTCTTAGACTCATCTTTGATTTCTTGGAAAACCAAGAAACAAACAACAGTCTCCACTTCATCCACGGAAGCCTAGTATAGAAACCTAGCTGCTATGCTATGGTTAAAGAACTCTTATGGGTGTTGTTTATTTTGAGGGATTTTTTTATTTCACTTTCTTTACTTGTCATTATTCATTGCGATGATAAGTTTACCTTATTAGTTGCTTTTAATCCTTATTTGCACTAACACACAAAACACAACACATTGACATAGATGTACATTTTATGCGTGAGCATGTCACTTCCGGTTTTCTTCATGTCATTCATATCTCTTCTCGTTTACAAATAGCTGATCTTTTTACCAAATCCTTGTCTTCACAGCAACTTCAGGTTTTCAGGTCCAAGTTGACTTTGCAAGCATCACCAACTTGAGGGGCAGCATGAAAGACTATTTAACGCTTTTACTTATTTGTAACTGAACTGTATTTTAGTTGACAGGTGTTACCTTATGATTGGTTGTACAGCTGTAAAATAGTTAGGCAGTTGTAGTTCGTTAATTAGGCATATAAATACTTTGTAACAGTTCATTAGACACTAATTGATTCATTTTTCATTTCTAAGCTTCTGATATTCTTTCGTTCATTCTTCGTCCACAGATCTCTCAAGTCCTTACGCTGCAGCAAGTTAAATAGCTGAATACACTACATTCCTAGATTCTTTTCTCCTCTTTTTTTGGAGCAACCGAGTGGTTTGTATTCATAGAAAAAAGAACATGCATCCCCATTATCTGAAGCAGCAAGCCCACTTGTGGAGAAGTCTGTCACACGAATGGACTTTTCTGATCCACAAAAAATGCCTAGGAAAATTTACTTTCTCCTTTTCTTCGGCACATGAGGGCCAGCTAGACTCCACAGTGATTCAACTTTATCCACAAGTTCTGTGGAACATGTTTCTGCGATTTTTGTGACTTTCCAGAACCTACATTTTTACCTCATGAGAAATAAGGTCCAGCAAGACAATATCATATACCTCCCAGCCAAAGTTGACTGGCAAATGATGAACATAGTTTTTTCAATTGTCCTCTCCCACTAGTCCTTCATTTCAACTTAATCCATAACTGGAAACGCTATAATTCATCTGTAGGCATAAAGTCTTAACGAAAGCATGTGGTTTATTCTCCAGATTATCTTCTCTCGCCTCTTTATACTCATGATATCTGTCAAGATTTCAACCATGGTCAATAATATATGACAAGTTCAATTGTGGGACCAACCTCTACCAAGAATCCTCAGGAAGCCACGAGCACCAGGTACTCTTGCCCGCAACTTTTCAGATTTCTGAGTATTTGACTTTTCCACACTTCTCCGAAAGGAAAAATGAGCTCAGCCTGTGCTAGAAGGAACAAGGACAAGGCTGGGTTCTTGGACCTGATCAAGGGGCTAACGAGACAGCTAGGAAAGGCCAGTTGAGAGATGAATCTTATATGATCTCGTAATGAATGATTTATATTTTTTTGTTTGCAATGATGTACCCTGCCATGATGACAACTCATTTTTTTCACCCCCCACATAAAAGATAATCTTAGTCATCAAAATGAAGCTTAGGCACTAGTGTCATTTTCTGTTGGGGAATGAGCATTCCATTCTTCCCCTCTTTCAATTTTCACAATAGGCGGTTCTGCAAATGGAAGAGTTATGCCTTGGAGAAGGTACTTCACAGGGCAAAGAGGTTTCGCCACCATTCATGAGAAAACCACTCCTTAGTTTGTGGTGGAGGCAGATGAGTTGCCCATCCCTAGAACTGAAATTGTAAATTTAACCCACCAACCCTTTCTACCACCATCACAACAGCCCATCAACCACTGAAACCACAACCTACTGACTATGACCACATCTGCCACCTCCGGAACCCACCAAACACTGCAACCACCAACCAGAAACTACAAACAACACAACAACCTTCTGCCACCAAGACCACCGAGACAAAAACAAACAGCCTCAACACCATCACAGTCCATATGTTTGCAGAACAGACCGCACAATTGCAGAGCCATATCGATCCATTTGGGTTGCCACCATGAAATCCATCGTGGTCCCAAAGCCACAGCAATTACGAAGGTCGCAGAGGTGGGTGATTGGCCTTCTAGATTACAAAGATGGAGTCCAGGGAAGCGGGCTACCATCAGGGTCACAAAGGTGGTCTTCCTTGTAGATCTGTGAGATAGATAAATAGAGAGAGAGAGTGAATTGAGAGAAACAATACACTGGTGATCAGCCGTTAATCACTTAGGCAACCCATTATCTGGTTGCACAGGCTCATGGTCCAATGATATTCTCTCTCTTCTTTTTTTTTTTTTTTAAAAAAAAAATGAAAAATGTTCTTTTGAAAGAAAAATGGGGCATTTTTATGTTATACTGCCTAACTATTCCAGTTATTACACTCTGGTCCATCTGGACATGGGAGTTCATGTATCCCATGGAATGAAATGCTCATTTCATTCTCAGTTCCTGCAACCAAATGCCTAGATGGAATTTCTGGATGTTCACTAGTCACTGCTGCAAAGAATTGACTTTGAAAGATAACTCCCTTCTTCAGTCTGGATGAGACTGTCGCATTTAAACAAGAATTTTTATCTATATCAAAAGATAATTTGCCAAAAGCTGCATCAAAAAATTCATATAGCTAACACCAGCCAGGAGGATATAGTGGTCATATCAGTTGTGAACCATTGGAAAAATGTACAGCACATACATATGTAAGTCTAAAGAAATAAGATGCTACTGATACAAGCTTATCACCAAGAACTGCTAATGATACGCATATATAACGATGGAACCTGATGTAAAATTAAAATATAATGTCTTCTACACGTGGTGATGATGATTCAAAATGAAAAACAGTAGGCCAAACGGCAAACAAAGTACAGGATGCTACTAAAGAAGAAATAAGCCATAAAGCAGAAGCACTTTCAAAATGCAATCTGTCAATGCTTTCAAAAGAAGAAACATTGAGCTGCTTGAAATGCAATAGATTCATACGCCAGCATTAACTATTCTTCACAAATAGAGCAATCTCCAAACCCCATGGATCAAAAACGAAGAAATTGCATCGGCAAACACAATAAGGAACGATAAGCAAATGGAAGTTTTCCAAGAGTTCATTGAAAAGAAAAAAAAAAGCAATAGAATCTCACCATTTCAACTGACTAATCAAAATTTGAAGTCCTGGTTCCACCAATTTTTCCATCGCCATTCTCTACCTTCTTAACCCAAACCATTTCTCCACCACTACTCTTCTTTTCCCTCCTCTTGCTATCAAGAAATCCTCTATTTCTAGAATCCTGATGAACTCTATTACCATATCTTTTCATCCCATTTCTACCTCTCCTATCATTCAGTTTAAGTGTGAAACCCCCCAGTTTCTCCCCAACAACTCCAACTTCAGTGTTCAAACTCTCACTCTCCTTCTGTGGTTTGGTTTTCATTCCATTACTACCTCCAGAACCATTCCCATTCATCATTGTCAAATTGCTCAATTTCTCCTCAACTACTTCAACTTCATCCTTTAAAACCTCCATATCTGCCCAAATTTTATTCTCATTTCCCTTCCTTTGCTCAATTTTCATCCCATTCCTCATTTTCACCTCCATAACTCCATTCTTCCAAACTTCACTCTCCGCCCTGATTTTGCTCTCATTCTCCTTCCCTCGATCAATTTTCACTCCATTCCTCATACTCTCCTCAATAACTCCATCTTCATCCTTCAAACTCTCACTCTCTGTTCTAATTTTACTATCATTGTCCTTCAGTTTGTATTTTGTTCCATTACTCCCTGTCTGATCATTGCTGTATTGCATTGACAAATTACTCACTTTCTTTTCCCTAACTCCCACTTCATCCTTCACATTCTCACTCTCTGCCCTAATTTTACACCCTTTTTCCTTCCACGACCCTATTTCCACTTCCATCATCTTGCTTTCCACTATCACCTCCGTGCGCTTAACCTGACTATGTCTCTTCACAGCATTCCTCTCAATCCTGGAGTTACTGACTACTGGACCAACCTCCTTCTCCTTCATTTCCACCAGCGTATTCATTTCACCTTCCTTTTTCTTCCCTTTTTGCAACTTATCATCCTTCCCTGCATCCTCTTCGGTTGACAAATGCATTTCACGAATACTTACCTCTCCTCTTGGTTTCACCATTCCTTTCTTTTTATTCCCAGTGTTTCTAATCACACAACCTTCCTTCCTCTCCACTTCCTCCACCGCATCTTTCTTCTCCACTGGCACGTGCATTTCACCAACACGCTCCCCTCCTCTTGCTTTCGATTTTCCTTTCCGCTTATTCCTAGGGTTTTTAACCACCACAACCTCCTCCTCCATCACGTCCTTATTCTCGGCCACCGGCACTGGCACTTCACCAACACTTTTCTCTCTTCTTCCTCTTACCGTTCCCTTATTCTTAGCCCAAGGATTTCTCGCCACTCCAGCTTCTTCTGCCTCTACTCGTGACTTCATCGCGCTGTCTGTCATCGCCATAGAACTTACAGACACCAGCAAGCTCTCTCTCCCCGCATCCTCCGGCTCCTTTACTTCACCTTCTCCCCCATCTCGTCTACTCACCTCGTCCGTCTCGTAATCCTCCTCCTCCTTATTCATCGCCTCAGACTCATCGCTCTTTCTCTCATCTCCCGCTACCTTTCCATGGGCCAAAACCACCTGTCTTGGCCTCCGATCACCGACATGACTCCGATACTGACCTCCGATGACCGGAAGCCGGCTTCTCCGCCATGCATTCCAGTTAGAACAATTATTATAAGCTCTTGGTCTGAAATTGACCTCATTTCTACGCTTATTCTGAGTTCGTCGTCCTTCTTCTTCATTGCACTCTCTTTCTTCTTCCTTGTTGGATTGCGAATGGAACGGTTGCTGATTCTGTTGCTCCGGTTGTAACTGTTTTAGATTCTCTTTCTGTTGTTGTTGTCCTCTCTCTTTCTCTAGACGCTCCTTTTCTTCTTGTTGTTTCTTCATCCATCGTGCTTGGAGGTCGAGAAGAGAAGTGTACTTTTTAGGTAAAGATGGTTCTCTGCTCCAATCTCCTTCTTCCATCGCACAATGCACTGCGCGTGTGTGGGCGAGAGATGGGAGAGAGAGAGAGTCGTGGAACTTTGTGAGGAAGTGCGAGAAACTTGGCTAATAAGAAAAAGGAGAAGTGAAGAGAAGACACCGTTTCAGGAATGATTTACCATTTGCCATGATTAGTATATTTATATAATAAAGTTTTTTAATCATTTATAGCAGCGGCACGGCATCGCAAAAATGTGTAGGATGGGTTTGGAACGTAGGAAGAAATAATAAAGGGAATGAATAGTGAAAGTAGCAGCAGTAGAATTTTGAGGGAAACAACTGGAATAATGGGACATATAAAGAATGTGCGCATTATGTGGTGAATATATGCTTTTTATTTTAACATTTTATATGTTGTAACATCTATTAATATGTTAACCAAAAAATGAAATCTACTAATAATAAATTAAAAGAGGAAGATCTTATTGGGAAAATAAAAGCAAACAAAAGCAATAAATTTATAAGGGATTCAAATTTTTACAGTCCATTCACTTTATAAAATAAAATGAGAGAGAATGAAATTGGAATTTCTAAATAGAATAAAGGTGTAATACGTATAGCTTTATTTAGTTAAATTTATAAGTAATTTAATAATAGATATATAATATAATTTTAATGATTAAATTATTCTCGGTTTATTTTTTTTTTCTCAACGATTCCTAAAGTAATAAGAGGTGGTGGCAGCAGCAACAGCGGCAGCGGCAATGATGGTAGTGATGCCGGCGGCGGCGGCGGCGGCGATAGCAGTAACAGTAGTGATGATGATAGTAACGGTAGCGGTAACGGTAGCGGTAATAGTGAGAAATTGTGATTTTTTTATTGAATTAAAAATTATCTATTTCTTGATTTCAAGTAATAAAGATTCCTATTCAATTACAATTTAAATACAAAAAACCAAGCGAACGTCGTAATAAAAAATAAAGAGAGAATGAAATTTTAATATCCTAAGTGAACGAGCCATTAGAGTTCACATTAAATTCTATGAAACAATCATATCACACATGGTAGCCTCCCTAAGTGCTATCTAAGTAACATTCATTTCACATCAATAAAAAAGTACTACTATCCTAACATATCACATCAATTTTAAGGACGCAACCAAGTGGATTGTTAAAAGATAACCAATTCATTGAACCGATAAAAACCATTATCCTATAAGGATTAGTGTCATGTTTTGGGATATAATTTAAAAACCTATAAAATTTATGGTTGAATTTTGTAATTTAAAAAAACGATGGAAAACCTATTCTTATATATTAATAAAAATATTTACTCTTAATTTATATATCATGTATACCTTATGTAAGTTTTATATTGTACAACACATTTGATTCTTAATTTTTATTATTGTGTAAGTCATTAAATATAATTATAATCCTACATAATTTTTTTCCACTTTATGCTCTCTTTAATCTCATTTAAACCTTAGAAAAACCCACTCTTACAGAATTCTTTGAATCCTATAAAAACTGATCGCCTATGGGCGGATTTTGGGAATAAAGGTAAAACCTTAAAGGATTTTTAAAAGGTTTTGAAAAACTACCAACACTACAAAGGCCGGTCTAAGTTTCATAAAACCCACTCTAATTACATCTCTAATTAATTGCTTATATTAATTCGTCTTACAAAAGCAAAAAAGTTGACATCTTTGATCCCATATTTAACTAAGTTTGCCATTTGCATTAATAAAGTGAATGCTTATCTCTAGAGTAAGAAAAACTAAGTACCAAAGAGTGTGTTTGGGGATTGTTATTTTCCCTAGGAGTAAGGGAATACAAGATAGGTAGGGTACGATGCCCTACATATACCTTACCTTATAAGTGTCAGTTTCTAAACTTTTAAAACTAGAATCTATCTTATGGTATCATGAAACTACCTTGTATTCTCTAAATTTTACTGGTTGCAGGTTACGGGTTATAGGATACTTTGCAGAACCTATATAAATATATATATTTATTTATTTATTTATCTTCCTTGTAAATTTCAATAATTTTGCTATTAAGATGAGCTATTTATTTTTTGTGTAGAAATAAGAATTTTAGGTAGCTACATTAAGTGATTTATTTTGATAGGTAATTATCCATATTTTGACAAGCTTTCAAAAGAGTATTTCGATGACTAATTTATGGGCTAATAAGTACCTAAGGACTCATTATTATATGTTTGGTTGTTTTGTTATGATGATGCGTTGCATCATTTTGATGTTGTTGTTATTTTTTTTATTTTTTTATTTTTGTATTTTAAAGGAATTGGTTGATCACTTGTAATTGGTTAACTTGCCAGGCTGACTTAAAATCATAATTGGTTACTCATTACGTAGTTACATATACTAATAGCCGCTTGGCTCTTTTTGATAGTCATGGTAAGAGGTAAGTAGAGCCTATACTTACTCCTTTTCTAACCTATAGAAAGATCTGGGAATGTCGAGTTGGGGAAGGATTCGGGAGGTTAGTGATTATCAAGACAGAATATAAGAAAGATAAGGGGCCCAAATAGTGGGTCAAGATAAACATGTTTTCTGTCAAGAGTAGAGACCTGAGCTTAGATGGCTATCCCAAACCCAGGTTAAGGAAGGACTTATATCCTTAGCTTCACATTGGTTACTGATAAACCAATGTGTGATGTCTACATTCATACTAGTTGTTCATGCATAGCATACTAATAGTTGATAACCTTGCTATGATTTGTTTTGAGTAGTTCATAGCAATAAGAAGGGATAAACCTCACGGGTCATGAGGACTTATCGACTTATAGTTTGCAGGTACAGGATAAGGGCAAAGATAAGCTAAGCTGGGACTAAGAAGGCGATGAAAATATAGGACATTTTATTGAATGGAAAGTAGGTCTTAGTAGAGTAGTCAAATAGTTATGGAGTTCTTTGATGTTTTTGGGAAGTTTTTTTTTATATATATTTTTTAAATCAACACGTTATGTTTGAGATTTAGCAAGTGTACTGTAAAAATATGTGTAAACATACTCTTTATTCGATATAAAATATAAGATGTGTTAGGTTTTATACACCTTACATATCCTTAGCATACGTAGCGGGTTGTCACGATTCGATCAGCCCATCTTCAAGACATGACACAAGTTCTCGTAAAACTATAGAATACAAGTCCACTTTCTCAAATATATAAGAGTATTATAATGAAGCAAATTCTTAAAGGACTAATTTCTACTTTCTTGGTTGTTGGGTATAAAGTATAATCAGAAAGATTAACTAAATTTAAGAAGATAACAACATCTCAATACATTATTATTCTACATATCTCCAACATATGAAAAATTAATATATTCTAGTCATATCTTTCTACATTTCTATATATAAAGACAACCATATATTCACCATCATCAATAAGTTCACCATATTTTAAAGCCAAACTTAAAGCCCCACTCAACTACTTATCGATATAGTTCAATATTAAATGTGAGGATCAACCATGAAGTCACATATCGATCAGTAAGGACTATAATGAGAACTTATCAATTTGATGGATCAATAGAAAATTCTCCAATCTAAAAAATTACTTTTCAGTCATAGCATATGCAAATCTATAAATTGGTTTTTACTATCTATGAAAACATCAAACTTAAGTCACTTAACATAGAATTACAAAATGTTAGGAAGAACAAATTCTAAGTTTTAATCTTCGATTTTACATTCCCCACAAAAATGAGGAGTTAAAAAAGGATCTAAAGGAAAAACTACAAAAATAAACAAAGCTAAAGCTTGACAGTCTAAACAAAATAAAATTCCAAACTTTCTTGCTACAAATGCAACATAAAATAACAATCTAAACTTTACCACTTATATGCTTTTAAATAAAAAGATTATAGAAAGAAAAAAAATACATCAATTGTACAAATAAATAGATAAACAAAACAAGGCACTAGTTGTTGAAATTTGATATTCAAACTTGGTTAGTGAAATGCCTTGAAAAATATATAAATATATATAATTTTAAGTATATGGTACATTAGCCTCCTTATTAATATTGCAAATGATTTGGTGGTTACTTTCTCATCATATTAGTATAAGTCTTTTGGAAGCCCTATACTTCAAAAATATAAATGGGGTAAAGGGAACTCTAATGGTCTAAGTTTGCAATGACCATTAAGGGAGGTAACTAAGTGCTCTTAATCTCTTCTCTTCAAAGTTTAGTTTTTAATGGGATGTGAGATTTCTGATACTTTATATCCACTAATTAAGGAAACTAATAAATTAAATCATATATCTTGGACTTAGGAGATTGATGTGCAAATCAATTGACTGAGGTAAGCGTTATCCACCTTATACTTAAGGATTGTGATGCAGCTATGGTTTAATCATAAATTTTAAACTTAATAGATAATTTTTCACAGTAAAATTGTAAAAGTTGTTAGTGTTGTAATATTATTGAGGAATGACTTATGCATAAAAACAATTAAGTTAGAAAGTTAGATTATGATAAGACTTAAGGTCATCAAGATGTAAATGTGTCAATAATTTGATTAGTATTTAAGAATAAACTTGAAAATAATGTTTGAGTTACCCTAGTAGGAGCATAATTAAGTAAGCTAAAAGTTCCTTCTCATAAGGTGTTGGGCATTATAACATGTCCAAAGATAAGGATTAAGAGTATGATAGATCGTAAAGTTAAGGCGTCAATATAATTTTAAGGATAAAAAATAGGAATAAAGCAGAGACTTAAGGCATAACTAGGAGTTGAATCAAGATTGTTTATAAAAAATGGATAAGTTATAGCAAAGAGCCATATAAGAGGAAATTAAATCTTATTAGAGATGGGCACATTGTAAACATATTCAAAGACTAAATAAACTTGACTGAAGAGTAAAATGGGAAATTCTCAGGAAATTATGAAAGCTATACTTTAAAAGCAATATAGTGAGGAATTTAGTAAACGTATAGGATGAGGATAAAGGAAGAGATTAGTAGAGCCATGTTTAGAGGGATGGAGACTGGTTAATGATAAAGAATGTTACCACAAGAGCATGTTTGTAGATATTTGAAATTAAACTGAGGGTGAATCATGAAAATAAAGAAGTAATACTTTGGTATAGCAAGAAGAGGTTGTGAAATGCAAAATGAAGTTGTACACTTTGCGGTTGATCACGAAAGCAACTGAAGGATTGAACAAATGTTACTGGATTGAAATATGATGGTTGAACAACATTATTCTCAATTATAATTTAAGCACATATAAATGTGTAAGAGGAGAATGGAAAATTTATGATTCTTACGTGCTTCTACCAAAATCTACTAAAAGCCATGTTTCTTATTATATAAATCGTTTGACTTGAGTTGATTCAAGCATGTCATGTCAGTCATAAAACCAATTGATGTCTTGGTAATTTCAAATTCGTGTCAATTTCACATCAAATTATCTATTGAGTAAGTTTTGTCTCCTTTTGAGTATGTTATAAATGGATTGAGATTTGCCAAACTCAATCTTATGATTATACATGCTGGTTGTATGGGTATCTAAATTCTAAATTATGAAGATAGTGGAATTTTGAAGAAGAATACGAACAAAGTAGTAAGTTAAGAGGTTAGTGGACATTATTAAGAATACATGATAAGAAACAATCTATCAATGTAATAAATAATCAGATTCGGGAGTAAATAAGGCAAGGTATAAAGTAAAGATATGGAATAAGATATGCACAATTGATAATCATTGAGTTGATAAATTTGAGGTGGTGAAATTATAACTAGATTGAGGGTTAAGCAATAGATCAAAAATTGTCATACCCAAAAATCTTCTATTTGGGAAGAATTAAACCACTGTTTCAAAATACTCAAGTCAAAAGTCAAGAGGATACATTACCTCTGAGACTAGTTTAGAAAGTACCAAAAAGCAAACATTGAATGGGGAATGAAATGGAACTTTACGAATTTATCAATATTAAGGTGATCTCTATGAAAATAGATGAATATGTGGTAACATTATGACTTATGCTATAGCCGATGATTGGTAAATAGATAATGGGGATTGGTGATATAAAGTACATACCTAAAGATATGTGGTAGAAAAAGTTGAACGTAATATATAGACTTACTTTAACCATAAGTTTAGTAGAGTATCACAAAGTATGCTACATGGTGATAGTATGTAAATTTATGAAGAATGCAAATGAGATATTAGGGCTAAAATAATAGACTTACAGTAAGACTATACACTAAAAGAACCATCTATACAAATACCAAATAGATAAATCTTCAGAATCAAAATATAAAGTATAAGAAAGTACCATAAGAGATAGCTTTAAGTTAAATTGATTGACAATAAAGATAATATAACTACAAGAGGATTATGCAAGTAGAAGAGCAACTTATTCAGATATTTAGATAAATAAATTCAGAGACTACAAAATTGAAACATGGTTACTTAGAGATCAAGTTGATAGTAGATCATCTTATCTTGATATAAGATATTTGAATGAATATTGAAATTTGTAGATGTAGAATAGGTAAGATGGATAATTGAGGTTTTGAGGATAAAACTTTTCTTAAGGGGGGTGGAAATTTGAGTCTCGTAATTTTATGTAGTTGTTTGAGCAAATAATTTAGGGTATATACGAAAGTAGACCAATTAAAAAGATATTTCACAAATAAGTCCTAGAAGTTAGTCAATGACACCTTATCGTTCGAGCAAATAATTTAGGGCATATACAAAATTATATTAAATTGTAATTTACCTGTCGTAAATGCATAATTTAAGCAACAAAAATTAATCAAACTTTAGAGATAAATTATTTAAGTACTAAAATTATAAAATGACATAAAATAATATATAGATAAAGTATGTGTACTTCAGGTATAATTATTATGTATAATTATATACTTGAAAATTCTTAATATGTCTAAAAATATGTATAATTAACCAAAAATTAATTATATATCTAAAAATATGTATAATTTACCTGTTGTAAATGCATAATTTAAGCAACAAAAATTAATCAAACTTTAGAGATAAATTATTTAAGTACTAAAATTATAAAATGACATAAAATAATATATAGATATAGTATGTGTACTTCAGGTATAATTATTATGTATAATTATATACCTGAAAATTCTTAATATATCTAAAAATATGTATAATTAACTAAAAATTAATAAGAAAAATGATAAAAATATAGGAAAAGTTGCTAAACCACTAAAATCATCATGAATTGGGCGTAGAACACCTATAAATAGCTGTTGGTGTTTGGAAGATGGAGTTACATGTAAAGTGGCTTCATATTTAAGCCTAAAATTGTGAGGAGAGAGAAAGAAAAATCCATTCAAACACTTTACAAGCTTAGAAAAATTCTAAAACACTTTCCAACATCTTATACATGCAAGTAATGATATAGGGAAAATTTGAGCGAGCTAAAGTAATCAAAGTAGAAAATTAAGGAAAAATCATAAAATTGGTGTGTAATCTAGGCATGTGGTGGTTCGTGAACTTGAAGACTTGTTGAGTGTCATGCTCCGAAGCAGTAAAGTCATAACAGTCTCACCGTGCAAATAATTTTAAAATAGAATTTGACCTTATAACCACTATACTAGATCCAATTTACACAAGGCGTTTATAATTAACTCGTTTTAAAGTAAACAGTTCATAAATTAAATAAGTTATTTACCTAAAAAAGTATAAAATTATATACATATACTAAGATTCAAGTATTACAAATAATGTTTAAAAGGTTTTATTGTTAGATACTTCCATAGTAATACATTATTTGAAAATGAAAGATTCTAAATAAAAACTAAGATCTTAAAGATATATCTGTGCTTCAAATATATTTCCTCATTCCTCAGGATCCAATAATTGTTAGCTTCAGCGTAATTGTAAGCTACTTCTTAGCTAGCATCTGCAACAATGTCTATAAGGATATAAGAAACCACAGCTCAGTAAGTTGAGAAAGAAACTCAAAACCATACAGCAAATATAAATAGGGTTATCAACCAAATTATTAGATGTAATGCATATTCAAGCAAATGCCATTGCATAACATTGTTCGACCCGTCATGAGATTAGAGAAATTACACTTACTCTAATCCAGGTTGAGGAGTTTTCGTTAATGTAACAACTTATAACTAAATCCAGGCTTGTAAAATGAAGACATCACTCCTACCATGACTATTTTCTAACCATTGACTTCACTCTTGCTGCAATCTCCTCACATGTTATTTAATTCGACTAAGAATGAATAAAAGACTAATTATGATATTTAGCGCCATCACTTTTAAAGGGGTTGGTATTTAGCCCAAAAACACTAGATTTCTCCTAATGAGTTGCTATGCATGTCCGATTTAGAATTTCAAGTCATATATTTAATTAAATCCGATTTAAGGTGTTCAATCATTACAACAATTTATACAAATACAATCTAGAGCAACAAATCTGAAACATAGCATTAACTTAAAAACAAGCATATGTGTGTAGTCCGCTATCTAACAAGCACAGTCAAGCATGATTTCAAGTCTCCAAAATACAGTACTGTATTAATCCCAACTTACCTAGACTTCTCGCTTACTTCTCGCCTACTCATTCGAGGTATGTCTCGTACTAGCCATTGCAAAAAAACCAAATAATACAAATATTGTTTCAATTTTTGATATAACTACTATAGGTTGGTTTTATCCTATAATGCTTATTGTTATCTTTTATTTAGGGTTTAATATACCAAATTATCTAAATTTTTAAGTCTTTTACAACTGTTTATTTAAGGTAAGTTTTGGTTTAGTTTTCGTATCGATTTTTAAATTAAGTTTTTTAACTCAGTTTTCGATTTAGGATTTTATACATACACCCTAGGAAATCATTCCAACCCATAATATGAAATCAATCACACTATCTTCAAACGTTTTTAGTCTCTAACTAACATTCTAGTATGTATAATACATTCTAATCCTAATTTAGTTATCGAATTTACTCCAGTTATGAGAAAATTTTATATTTTTCATATAATTACCATAATTTAAATTTCCTACAAGATTTATTACATATTTTTATTATTGGTATAATATCAATTTTAACCTAATATTTTCCTACTCATCAATTTCTTATACTTACATATTATATATTATCACCTAATATGTACTTAATATACATATCTAATAGTTCTATTACTTTAAATATCATCTCCCAACATCAATTAACATTTCAAAATATCTAAATTCATCCTAAATCAGATTTTATACCTAATTATATTAAATTACAAAATTAACTTAAAATTTACAATTTTACCTATTACATATTTACTACATAATATCCTTATAATTACATCTAATACCCTAAATGTTACAAATAGCATACTCCATCAAATTTCAATATCCTAAAATATATAATTATGTACTAAATCAGTAATTAACCATTTAATTACTTAATTAGTCCTAAATTACCCATTTTATGCATCATTTTAAAGTCTAAAAATTTTAAAAATTAATTTTTGAAAAAGGACTTCATGGTATTGTTCTATATCACTTAAGTAGTCTATACAAAAATTTTGAGTCTAAAACTACGCTCCTAAGTTTATTTATTTCTAATTTAAAATATGCTTGGTTTTGTATGATTTCTTAAGGACAACATATTTATAAACATAAATTTATCAAAATAATTTTTTTTCCTAATTCTATACACTAAAATATTTTAAAATAACAAATTTCATAATTTTTTAAACATATTTAATATTTTTACAAAATTAAACAAAATCGGGTTAAAATTTGACTTACCTGACCGATCAGCTTCTAACCACCAGTGGTGGCCATAAGTGTGTCAACAGCATTGGGCGGTGGGGATAGGGTAGTGTGGTGGTGACTGTTCATTTCCAGGTGACCATAGGGTGTGAGTTTCCTTCTAAAGCCCTAATTGCATAGATTTTTCCTAATTTTTATAAGAAAATCCTAACTCTTTCTTTTTGGTGCCTTTTCAATTTTTCTAGATTCCTAAGTACCTAAATGAGCTTCTAAAAACTTTTAGGTATTTATAGGGCTTCAAGAGATTTTTTATGCATTAAATTGACTTGACTTGGGCCTTATTCTCTTCCAAATTTTCTTTTTATTCGGCTAAATTTTATTGTTTGATTTTTTTACTTTAATTTTCTACTTACCACACCCCTATTTTAGAAATTTCCACACTTTTTCTAATTTTTCTCGATTTTTCCTTAATTATTTATGAATTTTTTAATTATTTAGTATTAATTTAGTTATTTCGAGTATTTTAAATAATTGTGTGTATTTCTACCTACATATAAATTCATATATGGTATAAATAAATATTTTTAAATATTATTTAAGTTATTTTATGATTTTTAGTGTGCATATAATTTATTTCTATCAATTTATTAATTATCATAATTCATTCTAAGTGGTTCTGATAAATAACAGATAATTTTCATAAAATTTAATATTATATTAATAAATCATTTTATTACTTATTTTCCTAAATTTAAACTTACCGGATTACTTCTACTAATAATCTTAGTTTCATCGTAAAATTTAGACTACATCGAACGATTTGTTTGCTAAATTCTACAAACTGAACTTTGAGTAGTCGATTGCGGGACTTACATTGGGAACCAACCATCACCACCACATGATAGAGAATGCTGTGCCTAGTTGGGTTGACAAGGAGGTGGTCAGTGACGGTGGTTGGAGCAGCCAGTTTAGGTGAGGTTCTTTTTCATCCAATTTTTCAAAAAATTAGTAAAAATATAAAAAATATCTACAAAATTATACAAAAATTTATTCCTATATATTTTCACGTGTAGAATACAGAAAAAAAAAATTATTTTGTAAAAAATTAATTGCTATAGCATACATTCTTAAGAAATTGAGTTATTTTCGATATTGAAATAAATGAGTCAAATGACATAATTTTGATCTCAAAATTTTTCTATAAACTACCTTATATTCATATTATATTGCTATGTAAAGATTTTCAACAAAGCTATTTTCTACATTTTTAATTAATTTTTTACCTCTAAATTGTGAATAAAATGGTTATTTTAGTACAAATTAATATATTTTTCTTATGGGTGTCACTTGGGAATATGTAGTATGCTGGGTATGGGAGTAATTTGTTGTCTATTGAAGTTTCTGCAATGAATCTTAAGAGTAGGAATTACAAATATCAAGAAATGCCCTTATAAGTAAAGTTTAGTAGTTGTGGATGTGATAATTAGAGAGTAAAAATATGTTAAATGTAAGTTTTAAGAAGTATCTAAGCTAAGGTATGTTCTATAAAGTGTAAATGTGTTGTTGTGATTGGAGTTTAGGGTAGAAGTGGATAAATCAATAAGTTGTATATAACTTGAACTTAGGTAAAGGATAACTTAGAGGAAGTTAAGGGCAAATGTTTTGCTATATATTTACTTAAAAGTTAGATTAGAGGCAAATTTATGAGTAAGTGTTAAAATAAGGGAGGCTCATAAGTTGAGTCAGAGGTCAAACTCTTGAGAAATTTAGAGTTGGCTAGGCTTAGAAGGTAACTCAAAGAGAGAATTTAGGATAATTATAGATATGTCAACACTTGAACCTATAACAAATGGTATTCATTGACAAATCTTGGGTATTTACTAAACTAAAAAATTGACTCAAAAGTTGAACCTACTGTGAACTTCAATGCCTATGTGGTTCAAAGGGTAGCTTATAAAATATCTTGCCAAAAGATTTCAAATTAAGTAGAATACACGATTGGTTTAGAAGGTGCTTTAGATAGTACTTGAAGTGAAAATACATGTGTGTGAGTATTCAAAAGCTGTCTTAGAGAATAATTCGTAAGAAATCTTGAATACTCATCAAATTCAAAGGTTGATTCAGAAGTTGGTTTCATTATGAACTCTTACTCCTATAAGGCTTGGGGGTAATTTAGAGGCTTCTTAGAGTAAAGGCTTCAGAGATGATTTCACTCAAAACTTAGCTCAAAAGATATCGAAAGTATATTTCATTAACGAAATGACTCTAACTTCTTATATTATTGCTAGCCTAACTTATAAATTTAGTTCCCAATTATCTTAATTTGTAAGGAATGAGTAAATAAATGGTCTCCCATGTCTTATATAGTTACTAAAATAATAAATTAACTAAATATATAGAGAATTCTCGAAGGTAGGACAATTGAACAACTAAGTTAGTAAGCAACTGGGTTCTAGGTAAGCAGGATCGATGTTTTACCGTACTTTAATGTATTCTTTAAAAATACTTAGAGACTTTAGTATATGTTTTGTTTATTATTGTAAGTTAGTTACCTGTGTGTATATAACGTGTGTGCTTGACCTATAGATTATAAGTCTTTCCTTTTTCAATATATAATTCAGTTCATTCTTACTACTCTTGACCTATAGATTATCCTAAAAGCATATCTTAGACCTCTACTCTAAATTAGGTCGAAACAAACCCCTTTCTTCGGTCTCCTCAACTTATAGATCATTTTGTTATTGTTTTGCCCTTTTGCTCACCCTTTCCAAGAAATTTTCTTTTCATGTGACTAAAGTTAGACTTAATGAAGTGAGAGTGTAAAAGTAAGCTATGATACTTCCATATGGATTGTACGAAAGCATCATTATTGGTTCATAAAGTTGTAATGGTGAATATTTTATTAATATGAATTAGAAATTTTCGAGTCAAGTAGTTGAAAAATATTCATCAGTATTTATTAACTTAGTTATTTACTATTGTTTGCTTGAGATGTTACAAATGTTTGACTCGTTTTAGAGAAGAGGTTCAAAAAGGGTTGGGAGTATTATCAAAGTGTGACTCTTGATATGCTTCTAGGATGGCTCGTAGGTTGAGGGTGCTAAGAGTAAACTTAATTGTACACCAAAAATGAGAAAAGCACTAAACCATTTATAAGGTCTCGTTATGAAAACTTTATCTCTCTATCTATGTTTGTGTTTTTTTTTTTTTTTGTTATTAGTTTTTCTTTGGGTGGGAGAGGATTTTACTATCCTATATTAAGTAAAGTCTCACATGAATTATAAGAGAAAATTAATATTAATTTATAAGGTTATAATAACAAATATTTTGTTAATATAAATTAAAAATTTTTGAGACAAGTCATTTGAAAAAAAAAATCAATATTTATTGATTTGGTTGTTTACTAGTTTTAACTTGATACATTACATGAGCTTTTCTCTTCCTACTAAGAAAATAATACGTGGTTGACTAATCACCGGTTACAATTACTTGGCTATCTTAGAAATTTCTTTTTACTCATTTGTCAAATTATCTTCATTTCAACGTGGGAGGTCTGATTTAATTCATGAATCGTGTATTTTATTGAGAATTACTAATTTAAAAGATAAATCAATTCAACTTAGGAGCAAACAGGACTTAACTTGCATAATAGTCTCAATTTTAAAACATATTCCATATTGGACGGTTAAATCTTGAACAATGCGTTTGTCTTTGCATGGTGAACCGGATTGATCATGAAAGGAAAAAAAAAAAAAAAAAAAGAAAGAAATTAAAAAACGATTCATGGGATTTTTCTTTTTCCCAAGGATGTGAAGTATAAGGAATATTTTAATCAAACTATCTGAACCGACCATATGTCAGGTACATAATCCTAATTAAATTACAGGCCGAGCAAAATTAAAATAAAAGATAACAAATTCTAACTTTTGATTGGATTTAAAAGGTCTAGTCGGTCATGGCTATGTTGGAACCATATATCGTCCGCGTCAAACCAGATCAAAGACGAGTTGTTCTAAAATCTGACTTGATGTAAAGCTGTTTTAAGTTCACAACTAAGTGGAGCATTTTACCTATATCATCGAGCACGACCTCCATGTACAGTCCATACCATTTTTAGAACAATATTTACTGAGATAGCCCTTCTTTGCTTCTGCAGGAATTCTGCATTAACTGTGAGTTGGAATTCTAAGACCACGTGGGCAAAAAATAAAAGTAAAAATAAAGAAGAATTCTAAGACTATGTTTATAAGATCATGTATAATGGTAAGGAATTCGTTTTGTATATGTAGATATTACATTAGTATGTTAAAAAATTCTTCACTCAAGAAACTTAAAACTTTATGGTAAGTTTCTTCATCAATATACTACATCATATTTTTATAAAAATTTTTATGGATCTCAAAATAATATTCAACCCATTAAAATTCAGAAAAAAAAAAAAAAATTTAAACCCGTTAAGAAACATCGCTATGCAGAGGGACATGCTCTAAAAAAGACATGCACTACATTGCCATGGCAGCCAATTCCTTTGGCTCTTAGGGAATGCCACAAACAACTCCATTACACATGGCCTAGGGGTATTTGGCACAAATTCCATCGCCAAGTGCCCCACATTTCCGTATAAAACACAAGAACCCACCGGTGCTTAACATGGTAAGGTTGCTCCGTGAAGCTCCCCACCGAACACTCGCTCTTCACTTTTTGTCAAACTCCGTTGGACTTTCGCCTTTTAGGTCAAAATATTCACTCGCAACTCTCTTTTTGTTTTTTTTTTTTATTTAATTTTCTAATAAAAATAAATTATTATTATTATTCTTATAATGTGTAATAGTAATAAAGAAATTTATCATACTTTAAAAATCTACAAAATATATTTTTCGCATTGTTTAAAAGTAAAGATTTGATGGAAGTCGTAAAAGATTTAAAAAATCAATAAATAACTTTAGTAAAGTTTTATGGAAAGGAAAAATACTTCAGATGTTAATGTGACACACTAAATATCTTTTTAAAAAGCGTCTCCATTCGTGATCCTTGACACAAGACCCTAGATCTTGAGGTTCTCGATGGATGGGGTGGATTTTTGTAATTCATGAAGGATCCCAAAGGGTTATCCATTTTTTTTTATTACTTTTATTTTCCTTAACCAAATAATGTTTACTTTAGCCAAATGGATATCATGTCTGCCTCTTCTACGCTTGGAATGTAAAATACATTTACATTCAACGTTGAATGCATTGGCAAATTATTAACAAATTATTAACCAAGTAGCACATAATTTGCAAAAGTAATTCGTT
Source organism: Lumnitzera littorea (assembly GCA_024138015.1). NCBI lineage: Eukaryota > Viridiplantae > Streptophyta > Magnoliopsida > Myrtales > Combretaceae > Lumnitzera > Lumnitzera littorea. The sequence goes on along the minus strand of JAMXBB010000001.1, from coordinate 137,157,312 downwards.
AATTTCTTGGAAAAAAAATTCAATTATCATCTTTGGCCAAAAAAAAAAAAAAAAAAAACCAATGGTCCATATCTTAGGCGATAAATTAAAGAGTATAGTGGATGGGTGTATTCTTGTAGCATGGAATGCCGTTGAAGATAAATTTCTTATATTATTATTTTTTTATTTAATCTTTTGATAATAAATTTATTAATTATTTATATTATTGAGAAAGCATTAAGATATTATTTAAAAATAATTGTTGTGAAACAAGGAAATGATCAAAACTTTTCTTCAAGGATCTCAAATAAAAATAAAGAGGTCCTTAAGAATGATAGGTTATTAAGATGCTCAATGAATGGGGATGCTCATAAAGGATAGGTTATTAATATATGTTTATAAAGGGTGTTTGACACAAATTTTCATGTCAAATACCTACCATCTTTTATATTTACCCCAGCCATATAAGTACTTAGAGCATGTTTATAAAAAGATTTTTAAGAGAAGTACGTAGGATGTTATATCAATATTCTAAACACCTTTTCAACTAAGTATTCCATCACTTTGTAAAGATGTGCTTTAAATCAATGTTCTTCACCTTTATTTAATTATTTTGTGGGTCCTAATCATTTCTTTCTTTTTTTTAAAACAATGCATAAAAAATGTTTTTTAGAATTTTATAGTATGAAAAATTATTTTATCAATATCACATATTATAATAATAATATGTTGGTTAGTATGGATAAAAAATAAGAAATTGAATAAGTTAAATAATAAAAAAGGGTTAATATTTAAGATGAGACCAATTAAAAAACTAATTTAAGAAAAAAAAATGGTAAAGATTATTGTTGTACAACAATATAATCTTTGGAATGTTAGGCTTAATAAAATCGTTGAATATATAAGTACCACTTAAAGCGGCAAAGTATTAAAAAAAAATTATAGCACCTAATACATTGGTTACATGGCCAACTGTGTTAGAAAAAGTAAAGTAGAGAATTAATTCTTCATGGAGCACTTCTCTCAAGTTAAATACTTGTTCATAGGTACAAATTATAAAGCGAGATGGGTGTTTGATATAAGTATTTATGTCAGACACCCCTTTATAAGCACACTCTTAAAAGAATAGAGATACCTATTTAAGTATCACTCACCTAGCTAGGAAAAACTGACTTTGTTAGCTGCCTACATTCCAGCTAGCTTTTCTTTTTCTTTTTCTTTTTTTTTTTTCAAATAAGAAGTTGATTTTGGTTGTAGAAGGCCTATAAGCTTCTAAATAACAATGCAAAGCCATTTTTCCTAATGACAAATTCATTTTGTGCTATTAACATTTAGCTTCTCTCTTTCTCTCTCTCTCTCTCTCTCTCTAATTGTCAAGTGAATTTGTACCATTAAGCAATGAACACAATATTCGAATGGGAAATTTTTTTATCCTTATTTGTTTGAATAAATATAGGTAAAATGGCATGAATTTTGCACTTGAAATTTTGCATTACAACTTTACTTTATTTTATAAATCTACCGATTTGCATTTTGATATTAAATATGAAACCTAATCTATCTCCAAACTTTCCACATTTTGACCACTTGCAAAACTTACGAAATTCTCAAATGCCTCCAAGTTCACAAGATGAGTCACATTTTCCATTACGTATTTTCAAGGTATACCAAATTACCCATTTTCCCAAAATTTACCAACAATGAACCAAATTTTGCAAAATTTTTAATAAAACCTAATGAGTATGGCACCACCATATTTTCCATATGTTCTACACCCTAATCAAGATTATAACCAACAATTTATGACACTTGGGACAACTCCTCAACCGAATTCAATCAAACACCACAACAACTAAACTGTAAGAGTTCGCATTATTGATAATTTCCTACAAGAAAAAAAAAAAAAAGAATAGTGATGACAAGGTAGAGGAAAATGACTAACAGGAAAAAATATCAAGGGATGTGATGAAATTTGGACCATACTACAATCAAATAAAAATGAAGGCATAGGGTAGGAAGAATGAGTACAATTACATAAAAAATGCTTATGATCTTTGCAGAGAAAATGAGAAAAAAAAATATTGCGAAATTGAACATTATTAGGTGATATTACGTAATAAACCCAAATAAATGTCTCAAATAAGCAATGCAGGGAGAAGAGTCAGAATAAACGAACTAAGGTAAGTATATTCAGTGCATACATTAACTCATCCTCTAAACATAATTTATGAAACAACGATAAGGAAGGTAAGCAAGTCACTTATCCACCTAGTAAATTGGCAATAGAGAGAAAAGGAAAGAAGAAGATGGGAATTGATGATGCCATTGATTTGATTGGTGTAAGAGCTATAATACTTAAGTGGAATAAGCCATGATAGAGTAAAGCTACTATGTAAGACGATTGAGCAAAGGGATAAAGAACTTGAAACGTCCTTGGAGAAGGAGCACTACATGATTGAGAAGGAACATCGGAAGCACTTTAAATGAGAAAGATAAATAATGATTGTAGATCTTTCACAAATGGATGAGAAGTAGAGATGATGATTTAAGGCTACACGTCGAGAGATTCTCAACAAAAGAAGGAATTCTTAATTTTAATTTATTTAAATGTACGAGTTTATGTAGATGTAATTGGAGATTTTAATATCACTTAATGCATTTGTTTAATATGAATACCATTCTTTATCTAGTTTGAGATTGTAATTTCAATTAATGTATCAATCTAATATTAATATTACTCTTAATGTAGTTGGAGATTTTAAAAACTAGCCGCTATGGACTAGCCATTGTAGAAGCTCTTTATATGTCTGATAGGGCCAATCTTCAAGCTATACTCTCACATTTCTCACTTTTATTCACACCTCTAATATTCTTTTCCCTTTACAATCCTTATGTCAACAAGCAACTCCAGTAGATTCGATTCCAATCAAAATAGGAGTAAGAAGGCCGTTAAAGAATTTATTTTATTAGACCTAAGCATTTTATAGGGCAACATAATTAGGTGTGTGAACTAAATATTCCCAAAGATATGTGAGAGTTCTTTAACTAGTAAGAGAAAGTACATAGATAGAGGTCGTGTGGAGGGTCATAATTGACTGTATAACAACTACTTTTCAAACAACTCGATTTATATTGATGAGCTTTCGATGAAGATCCTAAATAAGAAAGGTCGTATTTTTCCACATTGTTCGAGCATTTCAAGATTACTCTCCTTAGTTTAGATAAATTAGGATTGTTGTTAGTCATCCTGGTCTTTCACCAGTTTAGAAGTGTATCACTGCTATTCGGATGTCAGTATATAGAATAATAGGTAATGATAGGTGATGCTTTAGACGATTACTTGCAAATAGCAATAGGCATGATATTACTATGTGTTAAGAAATTTGTTGCATTGTTATTGCATGCTTTGGTGATGAGTACTTACATAGGCTTAATTTGGCTGATATTAAATGCTTACTTCATGTAGTTGAGGAGCATGGATTTCTTGGTATGTTGGGAAGTATAGATTACATGCGCTGAGAGTAAAGAAACTATCTAGCTATATGGCAAGACATGTATATCCGAAGAGATCACGGTTCTACAACAATCATTATTGAAGCTATTGCTTTATATGACACTTGGATAAGATACGTATTTTTCAGTGTTTTAAACTCTGATAATAAAATTAATGTGTTGAATCACTCACCTTTATTTGACGACATTTTGAAAGGGCATGCTTCACTGGCCCAATACATAATTAATGGCAAAAACTATGATAGAGATATTATCTCATAGATGGTATATATCCAAAGTGATCAACTTTTGTCAAATCTATTCCATATTTGTGTGATCTAAAGGGGCAATTATTTACTAGCCAACAAGAAGGATATAGGAAAGATGTTAAACAAACTTTTGGAGTATACAAGCTCATTTCACTATAATTGCAGTCCTTTATTTATGTGGGATCAAAAGGTTATAGGCCAAATTATGAGAGCATGCACAACATTACATAATATGATTGTTGAAGATGAACAAGAAAATTATAATTTTAGTTTTCAAGTTCCAGACTATAAGCTAGGAGATAATACTGATCCTAGATCACATGTTTCTCATAACCATACTGTAGAGTATGTAACTTACATTCGAAACGATATTCGACTTCATGATAAGGTTAAATATTATCAATTACATTCTAATTGAGCATGTGTGGCAACAATTTGGACTTTCTAAAGAACAATGGATAAGCATAAAATAATGGTTTTCAAATAATGCATTGGCTTTTTAGCCTTTTTTCCTTTTTCCCCCAATATACTGCTTATGTTGTCCCAACTTATGTAGTCTTTGTTTAGTCATTGTCTATGTTGTTATTCAACTTGTATGGGTTTGTATATAATTTTTGTCAATGATAAATGCCACTTTATTTGCCATAATCAATTGTTCTTAAAAATTTAGTTGAATTTATTTGTTCATTGATATGCTCTTAATTTTTTCTTGTAAAAATAAATAACTAAGTGTATTTTTTCTTTTTGTCATGAAAAATTGGTATAAATTTTATGTTGAAGAATGTCGATGTATGGATGTACATATTCATGCGGGGACCATAATTCTTTTTATTTTAAAATTGTGATATTCTTTTTTTTTCCATAATAATTAGTAAATTATAATTATAATATTTATTAATGAAAAAATCATACATAATTTAATATTTATTTTAAACATATTATGTATTGTTTAAAAGGTAATGATAATACGAGGGTCGGAAAATAATAAAAAAATTGGTAAATAACTTTCGTTAAATACCCCTTTATAAAATGAAGAGTTGCTTAAAAAAGAGAGTTATTTATGATACTGATATAGTATGTTAAGTACTTAATAGAAATACTCTTTTATAAACACACCCTAAGTATCTATATTTTAAGAAAAAATAGATGGGTGGACATAGTCCCTTAATTTATTTTTATTTTTAACAATACTCATTGTTGTGAATAGCCTTATAACATAATGACATAGATAGAGGTCTCTTAAATGAGATGGATCAGGTTTAAAAATCCTCTTCCCATTTTAATCGCCCAAAAAAAAAAAAAAATACTCATTGTTGAAGAAATAATACATAGAAAATGGGGCTCTTACATGAACGGTAGGTAGGATCTCTTTCTTATATCGTAATTTTAATAGAAAGTATTATTAAAATGGGTGATACAAAAATCTACTATTATTTCCTATTCTTTATTTATCGAACTTGGGCACCTTCTCTGAGAAAGTGCGAAATATAGCCAAATTTAAAAACGGTTTTCATAAATCATCCTTTGGGGCATTATAATAGCAACTTCTAATTACTGTTTTATGGAAAGCTCTAAACTTAAATTAACCCCCTGTGGCTATTTGTTAATGCATTTAGAAAAAGAATGAAATATTAAGTGCAAAATTCGTCAAATGCTCAAAGCACTTATAAGTGGAATCGATTTTTAAACAATGAACTTTTTATAAAAAATAATTACAATTTAGGTACTCTAATCGCGTAATTATTTTGTTTGTCATTTTTTAAGAACTTGTATATAATTTTAGTAACATATATGGCACTTTGTATACTTTGTTTGGATGGAGTCACTTTAAGGGAATGATTTGCGGAGATAGAAATGCAATATTAAATATATTTTTTCCTATTTGCAAACCTACAATGATATAAACAGAAAAAAAAAAAAAAAGAACTGTTGAGAAACCTAAAAACCTCGAGAATAGCCACTTTTTAGTCCCTCTAGTTTGAAGTCATCTAGGATAACCTCTAGTTGGTAAATTATAAATATCAGCTTATATCTATTTCATATGTAGTTATTTTTCGATCTTTAAAATTAAGTATATAAACCCTCAAATTATTAAAAGAAATGCATTTAACTTCCACATGGTTATTTTGCCCTTAGTGTTTTACATATGTATATATATATATATATTTTTTTTTATTCGAGGACAAAGTAATGTCTAAGAGGACATTTTCTAGAAAATTAGGGGTCAAAATTCTCAATTTTAAAGATGAGGAGATTAAGCATGCATGGAATAAAATAAAAGAGTGTTTATATAATTTACTCATAAATTTTTATAAGCAATGTTGAAAACATTGTAAAATACATACTATTTAATAATTGATCAAAATTTTCTTCAATTTGCGCCAACTCTTTCCGTCCTCCTATTTCAATTTTTGGAAAAACTGTCCCATTTACCATATTATAAGTTTCCTTGAATTTGCAATTATACACTTATATTTAATTGATTGTCACATTTAATTATCGATTCTGAAATTTCACTTTTCCATTCCCTCGTTGAGCATTCATGACCCGTTAGCTGGGAAATTGGGGTTGCGAAAGACAAGCAACAACAATCTATGACCATGTCTCTTTTGAATATGACCTAAAGGATATGTTGTTTTTGGACTTTATTAATATTTCTGTTTTGAACTTTTAACAATATCATAAATATTGATTATATTAGTATGTGCCCATTTACTCTTGTTGTGAAGAACTGCATGTACCCTTGGTTAACCTCTAGAAATGACCCCTTGTGTACTCTTATCAATTTCTTCTAAATAACAGTGGAGTTATTCTTAAACTTTAATAAGCATGATGGGTTATTACAATGAGGGTACCCCTAAGCATGATAGATACTAACAATTTATGGTCATTAGAGTTGAATATTTATACATTTTAATAAGTATAAATTGAAAATTTCTTTTACATACTTCATTATAATAAAATATTTTCAATCATATCTCATAAGTCGAATATTACTTCATTTTTTGAAACGATTTAGTTTGGTTTGATTTGATTTGATTCACCCTCCCAAATCAACCATAATTTTTCATTTAGTTTGGATGGGGAATTTTTCAAATCAAATTGAGAAAAAATATATTTTTGAGCTAGAAAACAAGTTGTAAGAATATCAACATGAGAGAGACTATGATTTGATAAGTGGACTCTCATTATTAAAAGTAAGTTTGTTGGCATGAACCAGACCTTAGGATCAAGTTTAAAACCTTTGCAAATGAACACAGTAGATGAAATTCATGATTCATGAAATTTAAATTTTTAGAAAAACTAGATACAATTAAGATTCAACTATCAATTATAAGCCCTAATCTATTTTGTAATGGAAACCCAAGATAAACCCTAAATTGATAATATAAGTTGTAATTTAAGAGAATCCCTCACCTATAAAAGTGCGAGAATCTATAAGGATTAGTGATATGGGACAAAATTGTATATTGGATTGCATAGCAAACCTAGACACATGGATAAGAATTAGCATACCCCATTCTAGGCAATTAGCCGAATTTCAATCTTAAGTGTGTGTGTTTTAAATGCTTGTAATTAGAAGTGAATAGAGTATAGATTGATATGACACATTATCTAAATAAATAATGATTATTCAACATCTAATATAAATCATGGAAATTGATAATCAATAATATTGTTTGCCATAATCTTTACAAAAGATTGATAAGAGAGAATGAAAATCTCTCACAAATCTCTCAAAAGAGTTTTCAATAAGAAAAATAATTTAGCACTACTTTAATAATGAAAATACGATAAATTTATAATAACTCTAACCTATGAGAAAGGTTTTAATAGCATTAATATGTCACGTGAATCAATGAGTAGTGTAGAAATACTAATAAAATTTTAATACATAAAAATATAGTTGGTATTTTTTCAAAAAGTACATTCCTTCACTAACACGTATTAAAATTTTATTGGTACTTGTACGTTACTCATCAATTTACGTGACGTATTAGTAACATTTAATCTTTTTTCCCAATGTAGTGGCAAGAGTGTAATTAAGATAAAATTAAACAAAAATCATAATAGCATCAGACTTGTTCACTATCGAGGATCATGCCCCGTGATCCTTCCCTGTTATCTACTATGGCACTTCCAACAAACATAGATCATGCCTTGTGATCCTTACCTATGATCACACCCTACATAAGTCATACCGACATGTTCACATTTAGGTTCATCGGTGTAAACTGTGTTGTGATCTCCTTTACTAACTCTAGATCTTGAGTTTTCACATCCTTTCAACCTCTCTATAATCTTTCGATCCTAGTTGGAAATAAAAGGGTATTTCTTGGAACCCCAATCCCTGTCAGTTGGCAAATTATAAACAACCTAATTATTATACTTATGTTATTTATTCCATTTGGATATTCTTCATTTGGTTTTGTACAAATAGTGATTAATTATGTTAGGTAGTCTAGCTGGAGTTAGTTAGTTGATTTAGTTCCAATTCTTTACAAGAATATAAATGTTCTAACTTAAACAAAGAAACACATCCCAAACGTTGGTGCAAAAGATGTAAGGGTTAAAATAGAAAGCTTACTAGAGTGACCAACAACTTCAGTATGTAGAGGATATAAACCATGAGAATGAGATGCCATAGCAACAACCTGGTTACTTTTCTGGTCCTGGAAAGTAAAATGACAAGAATCAACCTTTGCCACTAGATTGTTGTCAGATAAAAGTTTATGTATCGATAGAAGATTGTAAGAAAAGTTCGGTACATACAATACACGTGTGAGGGTCAAAACAGGGCTTATGTAAATTGAACTAGTCAATTGAACAATCTTGACTGGGCTATTGGGAAGTTTAATGGCAATTGGGTGTTCAAGTGTTTATGTGTAAAAAAATAGTGTATGATAGGGTATTATGTGATCAATGACTCCTGAATCAATTATCCAAAAACTAATATCCCTATTCTCAACATTTAAGCATAAAGAAGAAGAGTTACCAGCAAATTGAATTGCATTGATAGTTGCAACATCTGGATTTTGCTAATTAAGTTGCATTTGCTTCATCATTTCACTGCAAATGTTTTGGACCAACTAATAATCAACAACTCCTGATTTCAAATTGCAAGAATTTTGTGACCTTGCATGTTACGCCCCGAAGCGGCAAAGTCGTAACAGCCCCGCCGTGTAAACCATCCTAAGATAGAAGTTGGTCTTATAATTGCTATCTTAGATCTGATCTACACAAGGTGTCCACGACTAACCCGCTTTGAAGTAAACAGTTTGTAATTTAGATAAAGTATTTACCTAAGAAAGTGAGAAAATTTATATATATATATATACTATAATTCAGTTATTACATTATTCAGAAATGAAAAATAATTCTAAAATAAAACAAAACTTAGACCTTAAGAATATATGTTCGTTCTTCAAATATTTTTCCTCACTTCCCAGGATCCAGCAGTTGCTAGCTTTGGAGTAGTTATATACCGCTTCTTAGCCAGCACCTGTACGACGACTATAGGGATGTGAGCAACCATAGCTCAGTAAGTTAGGATGGAGGACTTAAAACTATACCACAAACACAACAGGGTTATCAATCAACTTATCAGGTGCAATGCATGTGCAAGCAAATGCCATCGTACGACGTTGTCCAACCCGTCGTGAGATTAAAGAAATTGCGCCCACTCTAATCCGGGTTGAGGAGTTGTCATTGATGCAACAGCTCACGACCAAACCCAGGCTTGTGCAATGGAGACCTTACTCCTCCCGCGATTACTTTTGAATCACTGACTTCACCCTTACCGCGACCTCCTCTCCTGTTACTTAGTTCAACTGAGGATGAAGAAGGGACCATTATGCAATTCTGCGCTATCCCTTTCGAAGGGGTCGGTATTTGGCCAGAGAGTCTAAGTTCCCCTAATGGGTTGCCATGCATGTTCGATTATGATTACTGGTCATATATTTGATTAAGTCCAGTTTAGGGTGATCAATCATTTCATACAAATTATACAATACATGCCAGAGCAATAAACAGAATCATAGCATCACCCATAATCAAGCACATGCAAACATTCAACTATCTAGCAAGCACAAACAAGCATAATCTTAAGCCTCCAAAATATAACATCGTATTAATCCCAACTTATCTCAACTCCTCGCTTACTCACTCGAGGTCCGACTTGCTCAGGCCATCACCAATCATCCCTATAACACAAACGTGGTTTCAATTTTTCATATAACTATTATAGGTTCATTTTATCCTATAACGCTTATTGTTATGTTTTTTTTAGGGTTTAATATGCCTAATTATCTAGGTCTTAAGTCTTTTACAATTATTTTAAGTTTGGGGTTAGGTTCGGGTTCGGTTTCCGCATCGATTTCTGACTTAGGTTCTAATTCGATTTCTAAGTAGTGTTTTATATTCCAACCCTAGAAATTCGTTTCAACCCATAATGTGAAATTAATCACATTACTTCCCGATCTCCTAAATACCATCATTATCCCTAGTCAGTATTTATTTTATTCGGTACACTTAAATTCGTATTAGTGTACCGAATTTACTCCTAATATGAGAAATTTTTACATTTTTCATATAATTACATAAATTCAAGTTTCCAATCAGATTTATTGTACATTTTTATTATTATCAAAATATAAATTTTTATTATAATATTTTTTTATTTATTATATTTCTAATAATTACATATTATGTATTATTACCTTTTATGTATATAATACACTTCTAATATTTCTATCATTCTAATTACTATCTCCCAACATTAATTATCGTTTCAAAATGTCTAAATTCATCCTAAATCAGATTTTATTACTAATTACCCTAATTTACAAAATTAACTTAAAATGTACTATTTTCCCATATTACTTATTTACTACATAATTAACCTAATAATTATATCTAACACCCTAAATGCTACAAGTATCATACTCCATCGGATTTTAACATCCTAAAACATGTGCTTATTCACTAAATCAGTAATTAACCATCTAATTACTTTATTAACCCTAAATTACCCATTTTATGCCTTATTTTAAGGCCTAAAAATTATCTAAAAATTTCGAAAATTAATTTTTGAAAATGAGTATCATAGCATTGTTCTATATTATCTAAGTAATCTACACAAAAATTTTAAGCTCGAAACTACACTCCTAAGGTCATTTATTTCCAAACCGAAACATACTCGGTTTTGCATGATTTCTTAAGGACCCTATATCACGAGACATATTTTCATCAAAATAATATTTTCTCTATAAACTACATATAAAAATATTCCAGAATAACAAAATTCATAATTTTATAATAATATTTACTATTTTTAAAAAATTACACAAAAATCGGGTTGGAAATCGGACTCACCGATTTGGGTGGCTTTGGCCACCGCCGGCTGCCGTGGCCTTATCGGCCGGCCTGGGCGCTGCCACCACCATGTAATGGTGGTGGCCGTCCACTTCCAGCTGCTCGTCTGGTGGGAGTTCCCTTTAAAGGTCCTAATTGCACAGTTTTTCTTATTTTTTTTCTAACTCGAATTTTTCTCTCAATTTTCGCCTCTCCCTAATTTTCTCTGATTTCTAACTATCCAAATGAGTTTCTGGATTTTTCTTGCTATTTATAGAGTTTTAGAATAATTATTGTGCATTAAATTAGACAAGACAATTACCTTATCCCTTAATTTTTGGCTTTTGTGTTGTCTTAATTTAATTGGCCGAATTTTTTCTTATTTTCTCTAGCTGCCACGACCTAATTCTGGATCCTTCCTTATTTTTCCTAATTTTTCTTGATTTTTCCTTAATTAATTATGAATTTTCTTTAAGTATTTAGTATTATTTTAGCACATTTCGCGTATTTTAAGTAATTACGCATATTTATACTTACATGTAAATTCATATATAGTATAAATAAATATTCCTAAATATTATTTAGGTTATTTTATGATTTTTAGTACACATATAATTTATCTCTAGCGATTCGTTAATTACCGGAATGCATTTTACGCATTTTCGATAAATAACGAGTTATATAATTAAAATTTGGAATTTTTATAGTTTTTTATTTTATTGCTTATTTTCTTAAATTCAGACTTATGAGGTCATTTTTACTAATATTTCTAGCTTTACTTTATAATTTAGGTTCAATTAAGTCTTTCAATCGATTGAAACCTCGAATGGCTAGTTGTAGGGCTTACATTGTATAGAACGAATCATCTAATGGTGAAGTAAAACCATCGGCTACGAAGTTTACAATTCTTGCCTTACTAGACCCTTTCAAATTTCTAGCTCGCTTTCCTTTATACCAATTGGGATAATTGATCAGCTGAAAGGAATTTTCAATAACATGTCCCTCTCCTTTGTAATGTCGACAAAAGCTCTTCTTGATTTTCCTCTTTTCAAACAAGCTCTTAACATGAGCGACCTTTTCTAACCTTGCAAATTGAAAGACTGATGCATCAAGATTAGTAGAACACAAAGATGATATTTGTTTTTGTTTTTCTACTTGTTGAACCAAATAAAAGGCTTGCTCACTATCAGCAAAGGATTCATAGATAAAATTTGACTCCTCACAACTTCATATCCATCATTGAGGCCCATCAAGAACTATATTAGTTTAGTTTCTGACTCAAACTACACAATCCTTTCCTTAAATTTACATGTACAGTAATCAAGTCTATCATAGAAGCATAAAGGATAAGCATGAAGCACTTGAAGTTCATCCCAACATTTCTTCAGTTTATTGTAATAGACACTCACTAGTTGATTCATTTATTTAAGACTACTAATTTCATGTTGCGATTGATATACCAGAGGTGAATTTTAATGTCCATATTGTTCATGAAGTTGATTCTAAAGATTTGAAGTAGATTCCGAATACAAGAAGTTCTAAGAAATTTCACTCAACATCAAATTTAAAAGCTAACAACGCACCATATAATTGCTTCTTTGCTATTTGACAAAATTAAGAGAATTTTCAGTAGGTTTCCTAATGGTAATTTTAACTTTGCTCCAAGCCCCATCCTAATTGATTGACACCAAGACAAGTAATTCACTACATTGAATATGATATTATCTATGACAATATTTGGATTATCAAATCCTGATAAGTAAAGTGGATTTGAAATATTCTACTCATTTGTAGTAACCAGTGCTTGATTTGTATCACCATTCATGATGCAAACTATTTACAATTTTATAAAATCCAAACGAAATCAGACTAATAGAAGTGGAAAGACCTTACTAGCGTGGCTCTGATACCATGTAGAGGATAATAGAATTGAAGTAGTATAAATTTGTCTATATGAATGCAATTACGTGTTAACAAGAAACAGAGAGTAGGAATGAATGGTATGAAACAGATTTGATAGTGAAAAATGATCCGTCATCTCTATTACTAAAGCAAAGCTATATATATATACAAAATGTATTACCAATCAGTAAGTGACAGATCAGCAAAATTGGAACTAAATGAACTAACTAACTTGTAACTAACTCCAGTTGGACTACTTAACATAACTAATCGCTATTTGTATAGAACTAAATGAAAAAATCCAAATAGAATAAATAACATGAGTATAATATAACTTCATAAGGTTAGATCAACTTAATTTTCAATTAAACTGATCGCTTATTCATTTTGCTCAACTGAGTTAGAGAAATCTAGTTTGTATATTACTTATGTATAAAAGCTAAAATGCAAGGATTCATGATCTTTTAATCAAAATAAAGATGGCGTTTAGGAGAACATTACAAGTAGCTAAAAGTATGAGTTAAAATTGATTTTGAAATAAATTTATATATTCATAATAATCATCTAACAAATTATAAGGTAACCATCGGAAGGCTTATTTGAAGCATTTGATATTTAGTAGGCAAAAGGTAAGTTTCTATGTCATCGCTGGATTGGTTGCATGCATAAGTTTAGATCAACGAACCTAAAAAATTAGATGACTATAAGATGGTTATTTTGATTGAGAGGTTATGAATCCTTATATTTCTTTTATATATAAGCAATACAGGAGTTAAATTCCCCTAAGTTGGTCAGTTGAAATGAAGTAGTGGTTAACCTAATTTAAGATCAAGATCACCAGACCTATAATTATGATGGTTGAAATATGTCAGTCCTTGCCCTTTTTAGTTCTTGCACTTTCATAAATATACGTTTTCCTTACATTACTTCTTAAATTATTAATTTAGGGTTACCCTTAGATTCTTGCTTCTTCCAGATAAGTGTAGCTTTATCTTCAATTACTACTTATGTTGGCAATTTGTTAAAATAGTATGAGTAGCTGAAAGAATAAGTTGAATTGATTTTGAATTAAATTTGTATATGCATAATAATTATCTTTTTATTATACGACAATTATTGGAAGACTTATCTAAAGCATTTGTATTTAGCAGGAAAAGGTGAATTTCCATGTCTTTGTTTGATTATTTATGAGACTAAGATTAGATCAATGGACCTTAAGGTGAAGTGATTATATATAGATAAGGCACAAAGCTACTATGTGTAAGTATATAGGTTGTTGACTAGCTAGTTGCTACAACACATGGTCTTTTGAAAGGAAGTTATAATTGAGTTATAGTGGCAATAAGGAACATTTTTACAAACAATTATGATGGATTAGTTATATCAATGGCTCATATTAGTAATGACCTTAGGATTGGATGGCTTGAATGTTTTGAGTGATGGGATCTGCGAACCCTCGCTTTTTGCTAAGTATGTATATATGTATGCTGGAGTTTGAAAAACTCCAAGCCTTAGGGGCAAAAGTTCTTTTCTTGTTACGCTCTAAATAACATAGATTATTTTGTTTTTGTTACATTTAATATCTAGATTTATATATGAAATTTCGTGTATGGCATATGTGTGCATTTGATGTAATATAGATTATTGTTGGGTTTTTCCATTTTGCTCACACATTTTAGGAAGCTCTCTTTCTAAGAAACTAACATTAAACTTAAAGAACTGGGAGCATAGAAGTGAATCTTTCATGTTTCTGTTAGAAAGGAGTATGTAGTCGGCAAATCATATCTTTTCGAATCAAGATTTATCAATCATTTATTGATTATTTGGTTTTTTTCAAATTTTCATTTTATTCATTTGTTAACTTATGTTGATGTAAACTATGTGGCTTGATTTAATTCTTAAATCTTGTATTATTTGTTAAGGAATTGCTAATTTGAAAAATGAATTAATTTGAATTGGTGCAACGATACATTTATCTTTGAATTGTGAACTAGATTGATCATGAAAGGAATAAAAAGTAATCAATTAGTTCATGATATGGGCCATATTTGTTTTAAGAAAAATATTTTTTTGAAACATTTTCTCTATGTTCCCTTAATTATTTTATTGAAAAATGTCCTTTAAGTAAAAAAAAAAAAAAAAAAAACCTTTTTCCTGTAAGGAAATCCTTGTTCCATTAAATGAAACTACCTTTTTTTTTGTACAAAAATGGTTTTCTATTTTCAAAATGGAATGTTGTTTTTAGATCTAGTCTTCGCAACCATTTTAACTCTAAGAAAATTATATATTTTTTATTTTTATCATAACTAACATGTAAATTATATTTTAAACATGAAAAAAGTAACAACAAAAGCAAAGAAGCTTAGCAAAAAAGAGATGTGTAAAAACATTATAGACTTCTTAAAATATTATATAAATTAATTAAGAAGGTTATAGTAATTTGTTGATAAGATATTTTAGACATAGATCCCTTAAGCTCAGATTGACCTATCTAGACCTTGAGCTGACCTAATTAGGCCCATGGTATAGCTTGACTTGTTGATGCCTAACCTAGTCATCTCATTAGTCGAACTCAACATTAGCTCTCCAAATGGCCCGCCTAATCTTAAAGCTCCATAATGGCTATTAGACAAAAGGATAATGCTTGAGACTCAGTCAACTACTACGACCCCATAAATTCAGAGCACGTTAGACTTTATACTCCCATTACCTTAGTTGTGCAAACATACTAAGATGCTGCTCATGCTTCCTTAATTCTTGACAGCCTTCCTTAATAAATACCTACAAGTATCCCAACAATAATTTGCTTAAACTCTTTACGTGCTCATATTATGTAACGCCTTGGAACCCAAGATGCCATAACCCCGCCACATGTCCCTAACTTCTATTGATATGTCAGGTATCTAGGAACCCGTAACTTGTCTAAGATCCATAAGATAATAAAGTAAAATATGTCAATTCACCATTTAACAACCATTGAATTTAAATAAGAATGAAATATTATCCACTCAACTCTATAAAACACGAAAGAACTCTAGACCATTAATAGGAGTTTCGTAGCTCCAACAATGATTAAACCACTAAATCTAGTAACATGAGTCACAAGTGACTCCAAAACCACATAAGTCTCCTAAATAAACAATTATAATGAAAATAAACACAAATCCTCTTGTCTTCCCCTACAACTAAACTACAATGATTTGGCTCCATCCTCATAACATAAATAATCTCCCTGCTTATCATAGTAAAGGTAATCAAATCTGTAATCCTCAGCATAAATCCCATCATCTACCTTATAACCTATCCTTGCAACTGAAAAACAATAATCCTTGTAGGGTGAGCTAAAGCCCAGTACAAGATACCATACACATACGCATGTAACATAAGTATTAGTCAAACACACATGCACATAAATACTGCTATTAAATGCAATAAGCAATAAATTTAATGTTTCATTTAAGCCCACAACTATCACAATCTCAGCGTCCTAAGACTTGGGGTTACTTATGACTCATAACAAGCAATATATATATATAGATATTACATAAGTATTGGTGTTGCGTACTCCCCAATACTCGAGTGCCATAAACTAACCTAGATCTACCTAGGTCATTTCAGTATGGGACTCCACAGGAGACAGCGTCGTATAAAGATCACCACGTGCCTTACCAACATTACTGGACTCGACTAGTAGGTAGTCGAAGCCAAGCACAACCAGCAACACAATTAAGTCCAAATATCAAATTAATCTGGTTTATATTCACTAACTTAACATATACATTCAAAAAACACGAATCCCATACCTAGAGTTCTTCTCTCAAATTGATCCATCACCACGTGTCTTCTAGTACTTGTTCAAGATATAAAAGCTAGTTTAGAATTTAATAATTTCACAACTCGATACTTCTTTCTCCTTAACTCCACCCTTAACTCCTTACTCTAAGCTTCTAAATAGTATTCCATATATCCTTTCCAATGTTACCCCTCATATATATACACATGACACCAACATTCACACAACCCCTAACATGTCATCTCATATGCACACACACCGTACACATTTCCACTTCAATTTCATGTGTGCACACACACTATACGCCGCCACATGACCATAACTATTACTCAACTAATTACACACTTTATGATGCCTACACCTACACATAGCGCGCACTATACCTAATACATACATATTCACACGCAAGACATGGTATACGCATACTACATATCCCTACACCACTTCGTAACACCAATTAGATGTACTTTGCATCACAATCACATCACCACCACCACACTAAAAATATCAGCGCCTCCATTCCCAAAACTTAAAAGAAACCTAAAAGCATAAATTGGAAAAATGTAAAATCAAGATAAAAGGATAACTCACTTGATTAAGGAGGAAAGATTGATTCTTGACGAATTCCTCTTTTAATGGCATGAATCCTGATTCAAGAATTGGGGTTGAGATGGGTACTGTAGGTTTCCTGGAGAGTATCTTAAGTTTTTGTGAGAGGAAGTTATGATAACTGTAATATACGTTTAGATGATTTAGTAGGGAGTATAACTTTTTCCCGGACCAAAATACCTCTGGCATTAATATGTAATCACAAGTCATATCGATGTCTAGATCTTTTTCCATGATAGTTTTCCCTTAGTACTTTATACTTAATTACATGCTATATCAATGTCTGAATCTTTTCCTATGACACTTTTACCCCAGTACATGATATCAATTTACATGCTATATCAATGTTTAGATATAAAAATAACTTATTTCTTTAATTTCCCTTAAATTTATTTATTTATTATTTTATTTTTAACTTAGGTTTTACTGTTTTTCCCCCCTCAACAAAACTTTCATCCTCAAAAGTTTACATTCCTCAAATAGTTCTGGATACTCAGTCATGATCTCCTCTTCAAGCTCCTAGATTGCTTCTCTTTCCGATTGGTTAGGCCATTGAAGTTTGATGTAAGGAATAGTCATTCTCCTTAGTTGTTGTACTTTAGTATTGACTATCTTTATCGGACATTCTATCACTGTCATGTTCGGCTGCAACTCTAGCGACTTTAAATCTATTACCTGCACATGCGGTTCTTCCGTATAATATGGACCGGGTTTCTTATATTTTCTCAATATGGACACATGGAGGACATTGTACATACCCTCCAACTGTGGTGAAAGCTCCAACCTATAAGTTACCTTGCTAATCTTTTCTGTGATTTTGTAAGGGCCTATATACCTCGGTTTCAACTTACCCCTCAAGCCAAATCTAACTACACTTTTGACTGGGGAAACTCTCAATAGTACCTCCTTGCCCACTCGAAACTCTACAGGGTAACACCGCCTATTGGCGTAACTCTTTTGCCCACTTTGGGTAGTTTGCATCCTCTGATGAATAAGCTTAATCTTATCTATTGCTTCTTGCACCAAGTCCGGTCTTGCTAACTATCTCTTACCTGCTTCGTCCCAATGAATAGGTGATTTGCACTTTCAACCATAAAGTGCTTCAAACAAAGTCATTTGAATGGTGGCTTGATAGCTATTATTATAAGTGAACTCCACTAAATCTAAATGCTTATCCCAATATCTGTTGAAGTTAAGTGCACACACTCTTAACAAGTCTTCTAGAATCTGAATGGTGTGCTCTGACTAACCATTTGTTTATGGATGAAAAGCAATACTAAACCACAATTTGGTACCCAAAGCCTTCTGTAAGCTTCTCTAGAAGTGACTGACAAACCAAGTGTCCCTATTAGATGTGATAGACGCCAATACCCTATGCAATCTCACTACCTCTTGAATGTACAACTTGGTGAGCTTTCCTAATTGATACTTGATGTTTATGAGGATGAAATGTGTAGACTTGGTCAACCTGTCTACTATCACCCATATGGCATTATGTTTTGCCAAAGTTTTTGGTAGGGTAGTGATGAAGTCTATGGTCACATGCTCCTACTTCCATTCTGGTACTGGTAAAGGTTGTAACTCATTGGCTTGCCTCCGATACTTGATTCTAATTAGCCGACAAGTCTTACATCTAGACACATAGTCTGCTATTTCTCTCTTCATATTATTCCATCAGTAGTGATCTTTCAAGTCTTTATACATTTTCATACCCCCTAGATGAACGACATAGGAGGAGTAGTGTGCTTCTTTCAAAATCTCACTTCTCAAACCCGGTTGCATTAGCACATATAGTCTACCTTTAAACTTCACAACTCCCTCAGCATCTACTGTAAAGTCTGGAGCTTTCCTTGTTCCTATCTGTCTTTGATCTCTTGGATCCCTTGATCTTCTAACTGTGCAACTTTAATTTGATCTATCAAGGTGGGCTATATTCTTAAACTTGCCAATCTGGCTCTTACCTTTCTAGTCAATACCTTTAACTCAATTTAACGCATTTGCTCGAGTAATGGCCTCTGAGTAATGATCAAGCTGGCTAGATTTCCCTGTCTTTTCTTACTTAGGGCATTAGTTACTACATTGGCTTTACCTAGGTAGTATTGAATATCTAGGTCATAGTCCTTAATCAGCTCTAACCAATGCCTTTGCCTCATATTTAAGTCTTTTTGAATGAAGAAACACTTAAGACTTTTGTGATCTATATACACCTGGCACTTCTCTCCTACCAAATAGTGTCTCTAAAGTTTCAATGCATGTACCATAGCTGCCAATTCTCTCTCTAGTTAACATCTCTAACTCAAGTCGATGTATTTGCTAGAGTAATGGCTTCGGAGTAATGATCAAGTTGGCTAGATTTCCTTGTCTTTTCTTACTTAGAGCATCAGCTACCACATTGGCTTTACTTGGTAGTACCAAATATCTAAGTCATAGTCCTTAATCAGCTCTAGCCAATGCCTCTACCTCATATTTAAGTCTTTTTGAATGAAGAAATACTTAAGACTTTTGTGATCTGTATACACCTTATACCTTTCTCCTACTAAGTAGTGTCTCCAAAGTTTTAATGCATGTACCACAGCTGTTAATTTTAGGTCATGAATTGGGTAATTTTTCTCATATGGCTTAAGTTAGTGAGACGCATATACTATCACTTTACCATTCTGCATAAGAACATACCCTAACCCTTGTATGGAGGCATCACTATAAATAACAAACTCTTTCCCACTATGGGGTAAGGTCAGTATTGGGGTTGTCGCTAATCTATCCTTCAACTGTTGGAAGCTTACTTCACAATTGTCATCTCATATGAACTTTACCCCTTTTTAAGTCAACCGAGTCAAAGGTGCTGCAATCTTAGAAAAGCCCTCCACAAACTTCTAATAATATCCAGTTACCCCATAAAACTTCTAACCTCTAGCACAGTATTAGGTCTAGGCCACTTAACAATTGCCTTTATTTTCTCTAGATCTACAGCTATACCATCTTGATTTATTATGTGATCTAAGAAAGCTACCTGCTCCAACTAGAAGTCGTACTTGCTAAACTAAGTGTAAAGCCTTTCTTCTTTCAACTTTCCTAATACAATCCTCAAGTGCTCTTCATGTGCTTCTTTATTCTTAGAGTAAATGAAGATGTCGTTAATAAAAACAATGAAAAACTTATTAAGGTACTCCCTAAATACTCGGTTCATGAGGTCCATGAATGCTACTGAGGCATTTGTTAAATCGAAAGGTATTACCATAAATTCATATAACCCGTATCTGGTTTTGAAAGCCGTCTTCTCTATGTCCTTAGCCCTAACCTTCAATTGATAATACCCTGAATGCAAGTTTATTTTAGAAAAGACCTGTGTACCTTGCAACTAATCAATAAGGTTATTGATCCTTGAAAGGGGATACTTACTTTTGATTGTGACTTGATTCAACTCTTGATAGTCAATGCACATTCACAAACTTCCATCCTTCTTCTTTACAAATAGTACTGGAGCCCTTAAGGTGATAAGCTGGGCCTAATGAAGCCTTTATTTTGTAGCTCTTGCATCTGCCTATTTAGCTCTACTAACTTAGTAGGCACCATACGATAAGCTGGTTTCGAAATAGGTTTTATCCTTAGAACTAGATTGATTCTGAATTCGACTTCCCTGTTAAGTGGAATACCTGATAAGTCTTTAGGGAACACATCTGGATACTCCTGTACTATTGGTGTCAAATGTAACTTTGACTTGGGTTTGCTCACTTCTACCACTAAGGCCGCTATAGTAAGCCTTTCTTACAACTCATATGAAATACATCGAGTTGGCCTTTGAGTTTCTACTTTATAATTGAAAGGTACTCCTCTTAAGGGTTGAAAGGACACTACTTGATTATAATAATTAAATGAAGCATGGTGCTTTGACAACCAATCCAACCCTAGTATGACTTCAAAATCTAATAGCTCCAATACCAACAAGTTTACCACTAAAACCTTTCCTTCAACCATTACCTCCACATCCTTACAAATTCGATTTAAAACTGTTCCACTCCCCAACGAGGTATTCACAGCCAAATAATTATCCAAGATAGAAACATGCAACCCATACACACGTATAAAAGACTCAACTACACAAGAGTGGGAAGTATTGATATTAAAAAGTGCATAAATATTATGAGATAGGACAAAGAGCGTACATACCATGGTGTCTATGTCATAGGTAGTGTCCTGGTGCTAAAGCGCAAAGATGCGGGCTGGGGCTCTCTACCGTAGGCCAGCCTACTAAGGACAAGTCACTCTGGGAACTACCTGAGGTCTCATAACTGGTTTCCTTGGGTTACCTAGCTACTTGCATCCCTACATTTTGCCATACGGCGTCCTCTTTGGCTACAATTATAATAAAAACCCCAGTATAGGATGATAGACTCTCTGCAATCCCTAATTACATGTACGGTTTTACCATAAAGAAAATACGCTCTTACTACCTACTTACAAGCTGATACTTCATAAGGCTCAAAACATAATGTGTACTTCACAACTGGTACAGTCGCTCTTGTCTGAATTGGTGTTGGCAATGCTATAGGTTTGGGTTGCGTTACCATTGGCCTGTCTCCACCCTCTCTGATAACCACTCCTGGAACTGGCCTTTTTGCTTTGTTCGACCATAGTATCACATAACCTACCGTAGGCCTTTTCCCTAAGGTTACCATTGCCCTGCGAGCTAACTACTCTTACCTTCTCTTCATAAGTTGCTCTAAACACTTAACTTTATCAACCGCTGCTGCATAAGCTGTAAGCCGAAAGGCTACAACCTTCTCTTATAACTCAAGCTCCAACTTATGAACAAACCTGTTAATCCTTGACTGTTCATCCCTTCTAAAAGCTTCGAGTATAAAACAGGTTAATTGATCCAATTCGGCCTCATAGGCTGCTACAGTCTTACTCTTCTACTAGAGGGTTTGGTATGCCGGTTGCATCTATTCTCTCACACTAGAGGGAATGAAGTGCTAAAAAAACTTATCCTTGAACCTCTCTTAAGTCTAAGCTCCTAACTTGGGCTTTGCGTGTGGGGTGCCATCCCACCATTTCAATGCATTTCCCCTTATCATGAAAGATGCGTAGTCCACTTTCTTATCATGTGGGACCTCAGCCATGGCAAAAGCTTTCTTTGTTTGCCTGATCCACTTGTCAGCAGTAATAGTGTCATCTGGCTTAAGGTTAAACTCCTTAGCCACTTTCAGGAAATAGTCCATCCTAAGTTACCGGATTGCTTGCCTTTCTTGACGCCATGCATCAGCATTTGCTTGGATCATTTGTATGTCTTGTCTAATCTGCTCTTGTTGCTGGACCACGGCACGCACCAGATTGTTCAAGGCATTCAGTAACTACGTTGCATTAACCTCTATAGGCCTGTACCCCTGCTGATCCTGCTGCCTCTATGCGTCGGGTAATCCATAACCTTCTCGAATACCCTAGCCTTCTTACACATTCTAACCACCTTGAGCATCTTGTCCTTCGGTTGGGTAGTCTTGAGGTCAAGAAGAACTTAAACCTGCTCTCCTAGGCGGCATTCTAAGGATGGAAACATAGACAACCAACTTAAAAGAAAGTTAAGAGGTAGGTAAACAAAAGAAATAATAAATAACAAGTCAACAGAAAGCATTAAGAGGACATAAGGCAACTTGAAGTTAATACTTAGGCACTTAACAGTTTAATCTTAAATTCAAGCCTAATCCTTTAACTACTGAAGCCAAATCTTCTTCTTCTTCTTCTTCTTCTTTCTTTCTTTCTTTCTCTTTTATTTTATTTTATTTTTGTGTCTACTACATCTTCCATTAGTCATGACCATAATGAAAGGGGGGATCGCTCTCAGATATTCAATCACGACTGTGAAGAAAAGTGAAAACTTCACTCCATCCACAATCACTCTCTTGATCATGGTCGTAATGGAAGGGGTGAACGGCCGCTATTCGCTTAATTCTCTCTTATTATGCCCGTGATAAAGGGGGTGACGGGCATTGATCACTCAATCCTCGTTAATCACGCCTGTGATGAAGGGGGTGATGAGTTTTTATCACTCGAATCCTATCCACCTACAGGTTATCGTTCCAATTTCCCTAAAGATTTTCAACCTAATCCCTGATACAACTAAAAGTTGTAATGCCTTGGAACCCAGGATGCTACAACCCCGCCACGTGTCCTTATCTTCTATTGACATGTCAGGCGTTTAGGAACCTACAACTTGTCTAAGATCCACAAGATAATAACATGAAATCTATCAATTCACCATTTAACAACCATCGAATTATAATAAGAATGAAATGCCGTCCATTTAACTCCATAAAATACGAAAGGACTCTAGACCATTAATAGGAGTTTTGTAGCTCCAACAACGATTAAAACATTAAATCTAGTAACAGGAGTCACAGGCGACTCCAAAACCACACAAGTCTCCTAAACAAACAATTATAATGAAAATAAACACAAATCCTCTTGTCTTCCCTTACAACTAAACTATGATGATTTGGCTCCATCCTCATAATAGTAATAATCTCCTTGCTTATCATAGTAAAGGTAATCAAATCCGTAATCCTTAGTATAAACCACATCATCTACCTCATAACTTGTCTTTGTAATTGAAAAATAATAATCTTTGTAAGGTGAACCAAAGCCCAGTATAGGATATCATACACATGTATATGTAACATAAGTATCAGTCAAACACACATGTACACAAATACCACTATTAAATGCAATGGGCAATAGATTTAATGTTTCATTTAGGCTTACAACCATCACAGTCTTAGCGTCTTGAGACTTGGGATTACTTATGACCCCTAACAAGTAATACATATATATATATATTGGTGTTGGATACTTCCTAACACTCGAGTGCCATAAACTAATCTAGATCTACTTGGGTCATTTTGGTACGGGACTCTATAGGGCACAGCATTACGTAAAGATCACTAGGTGCTTTACCAACACTACTTGACCCAACCAATGGGTGGTCAAGGCCAAGCACAACTAGCAACACAATTAAGTCCAAATATCAATTTAGTCTAGTTTATATCCACTAACCTAACACGCACATTCAACAAACACATATCTTGTACCTGGAGTTCCTATCTCAAATTGATCCAACTTCACGTATATTCTAGTATTTGTTCAAGATATAAAAGCTAGTTTAGAATTTAATAATTTCGCAACTCGATACTTTTTTCTCCTTAACTCCACCCTCAACTCAATACTTTAAGTTTCTAAACCGTATTCCATATATCCTTTCCAATGTTACCCCTAATATATATACACACGACACCGACACTCACACAACTCCTAACATGTCATCTCACATGCACACATATCGTACAAATTACTACTTTGATTTCATGTGCATACACACATTGCATGCCACCATACGACTACAACTATTACTTAGCTAATCAAATACTTTACGATGCTCACACCTATACATAACGTACACTACACTTAACATATACACACTTACACGTAAGATACGGTACACACATACTACATATCCTTGCACCACTTCGCAACATAAACTAGATGTACTTTACATCACAACTACATCACCACCACCACACTAATAATATCAATACCTCAATTTCCAAAACCTAAAGGAAACCTAAAAGCATAAATTGGAAAAATGTTGAATAAAGATAGAAGGATAACTTACTTGATTAAGGAGGAAAGATTGATTCTTGACGAATTCCTCTTTCAATGGCACGAATCTTGATTTGAGAATTAGGGTTGAGATGAGTACTGTAGGTTTCCTAGAGAGTATTGTAAGTTTTTATTAGAGGGAGTTATGGCAACTGTAATGTACGTTTAGATGATTTAATGGGGAGTAGAACTTTTTCTTGGACCAAAATACCCCTGGCATTAATGTGTAATTACAAGCCATACTAGTGTTTGAATCTTTTCCCATGACAGTTTTTCCCTTAACACTTGATACTTAATTACATGCTATACTAATGTTTAAATCTTTTCCTATAACACTTTTACCTCTAGTATTTGATATCAATTTACATGCCATACCAATACTTAGATATAAAAATTACTTATTTCTTTAATTTCCCTTAAATAAATTTATTTATTATTTTAATTTTAACTTAGGTTTTACATATTACTTTTTTGTGAGCTTCTAACATCCTTTCTCTCTCCTTCACATAGTTTATTGACTTAAGCATCGAAGTGGCCAGCCAGACAATATTGTGACGCCACTCATAGTGTTCTTGTTTACATGCTTGCTACCTAAGCACAAAGCCTAAACCCAACATACTCTACTTGCCAAATCTTACTAACAACATAATTTGTATTAAAAAATCATTTACATAATTACATTTATACTTTTCCTTTTAAATAGAATGTTTGAAATAATATATTTATAGTAATATGATGATATTAATTTATTAAGGTACAATTATAAGTCACATAATATTCATATCAAATAGAGAAAAAGTTTTTTCAACATATTTTATAAGTCCGTTCAAACATATGAAAACATACCATTTTCGAGAAAATAATTTTTACAAGATAATTATTTATTGAGATAGTCATTCTTTGCTTTGACAACAGTTCTGTATTAATTTCAAGTTTGAATTTATCTACCTCTTGATTGTTTGATTTTTTTAAGTTGTAGATAACATGCATAAAGAAGTAAACGTAAACTCAAAGGGTACATAAAGTGGTTCTGGTATGATCACTCCAATATTTAAGTTAGAGAATGCGAGAAAGAGTAAAATGTATAGAGAGTAAGGGTTTTAGAATCCATTACCAGAATGTCAAACTTCTATTTATAAAGGAGTGCCAAGCTATTTTAGAAAGGAGATAAGCCTTCCAAGATTGTTTCTTTGATTTTGGATTTTGTAGAAAGAATCTTAAGGACATGTTATTGATAATTGTTGACTTTCCATATTTAGTTGAGCTACTCTCACATAGCCTTCATTCAAGCTCGTAGGTTAGGCTTGAACGACTTAGGCTTTAAGGAATTGGTTAGAGATGAGAGCTTGGATGAATTGATTATGGGACTTTAGTTTTTCAATTGAAATCAAAGAATGCCTTACCTAATTGAAGTATAGGTACTTTTCAGGGTTAATTTTGGTGTTTTAAGAAAAAGAGTTAATGTTGGGAATTTTCAATGTATATACATATATATAAATCCAATGAAATTATATATGGATGCAAGATTATAACATGTTAATTATGTTATATATATAAGGAAACAATAAGATTTGTACTTGGAATTAGAGAGGGATCCATCTTGAGTATTTTCCTTAATAGAAATGTAAGTATACGAGGAAGAGTACTATTTAATGGGAAAATAATTTTTGCAATCCTTGTCAAACGAGAATAGGGACCTCTTATTAGACAACAAAGTGAATAGTCTTATCTATCATAGAACATACAATATCCATATTGGTCAAGTGCTGTAATTAAATAATAATTCAACAAATATTATATAAATAATTCAAAAGATTATATTCTAAATAATTGATTAATGTTGATCCATATAATAAAATAGCTTAACAGTAATAGAATATCTATAAGTGTAATGAGTAAAGGTTTTTGTGCTTGAGTGAAGTTTTAATTTCAGTACACATTTTGTTGAAGGGATTTAAAAGCAGCACACAATTTGTGTTCATGGCTTGATTTAAACTTGTCCAATGGCCAATTTCAAACCGTAAACTAGTCTTAGAACCAGCTAAGGCTTGTAATAGCTAGGCTTGAATTGTGTGCTGAATTACTACAGGTGGGCCTTAAGGGCCCCAAGGTTCAATAGTGAAAACTCGCAGTTAGGCCTACTAGTTTAATCACAAAAATTTAAAAAAAAATTTGGCTTTTTTTCCTATAAAAATTAAATAGATAATTACTTAAACTTGACTTTTTTCTCTAATTTAAAATTGATTGATATACTAAAGGTTTTCTACAAAATCATATTGAGCTATGGTAGTTTGAGTCTAGCTAGCGAATACATAGCTATTTTTGGGACAACATTAAAAATAACAAAAAAAAAAAAATTTTTGCTATTACCATTAATTTCTTCATATACGAACTAGTTTGCGTTATTATAACATTATAATTTACTTTTCTGTTTAGTCAATGTATATGTACTTTGACAAATCAAATTTTGTAATTTACAATTTCAGTTACATTATAATTTAGTTTTCTGTTTAGATAAGATATTCCGAAAAAGTAAATTTTGTAATTTATAATTTTAGTGATGATGAGATTTTTAGTAAATTGTACTTTAATCTTGTAATTTTAAATTGGATGCTCGAACTAATTGAATTATTTTGTGAACCTAAAAAAAGAATCATTTAGAAAATTAAATTTCTGGTTCACAAGAGATGGAAGTAAGGTAGCAAATATAAATTAAAATAGAAAAATATCGAAAAATAAAATTTATGACTCAAGATCCACATGAATTGTTCATAAACCATCGGTTCACATAAACTAGCTTGGGATCCTACCCCTAATGGCCATTTTCGATTTAGGCATTCGCTTACCTATGAAGTAACGATTTTGAACCAGTTCAACTAGACGGACAAGTCTAGTTTAATTATTCTTTTAAGTGATTTTTGGTGCCCATAAGGTAAAATTCTTAATTCCATCTTGTGGTCAATCTTTCTCTTTTTTGCTCATTAAGGAATGGATTGATTAAAACTGTTAGTAATGGATTTAGGGCTTGGTCATAGTAATTAGGGTTTTCGAGTGTACAAATTACAATATTTTCCCCCACCTTTATAATATTTAATATCTTTATAAAAAAAATATGTAGATTCCTACAAAACACGTAAAAGTTCATCCAAATGCAAAATTAATATGAAAAAAAAGGGACCAGAAACTGAAGTAAAAGCCGAATACATAGTTCCATACAAGGCAATCACGGTCCAGCAGAGTTGTTTATTTATTTATTTTCGGTGGTCAACGCATACGTTCAGCCCAACTTCAAC
The DNA here is from genome assembly GCA_024138015.1 of Lumnitzera littorea. Classification (NCBI taxonomy): domain Eukaryota; kingdom Viridiplantae; phylum Streptophyta; class Magnoliopsida; order Myrtales; family Combretaceae; genus Lumnitzera; species Lumnitzera littorea. The sequence goes on along the minus strand of JAMXBB010000001.1, from coordinate 137,128,972 downwards.
ACAATCCACGCAAAATCGCTAAGGCCATTCATGTAACATGTCAGCCCAAAGTCAATCCTGAACTCCATAATTGCCAAGGCCAGATACCCACCATCAAAGGAAAAAAGAGAAAACAGATGGGGAAATCAGGACCGAAACAAAACTCTTTCTCTTCTTAATAGGCAGACCACACACAATTTTTTTTTTTTTTTTTTTTTTTAAAGAACAACAACAACGAATGCTTAAAGACATTCACAAATTTATTTTATTTATTCCTTTATCGAGTTTTAGATGTCCCAAGGCCACATAGGATCCACAAAATATCAAGAATTAATAGACTAATAGAGGCTTAAGTTATATCATAATTGTCTTCGTTTCTTGCATGAATATATTTAATTCAAAGTTTCGTGTTCTTTTTCTGTCTTGCACTTTCAATTACCATGAATTAAATTGTTTTATGAGATTCACGGTCCGATGGATTTCTCTTTTATTATTATTATTATTATGAATCATTTTCATATTACGTGTTAATTATTTGAATGCTTTTATCATTTGATTTTCGTAATTTATAAACTTGTCATTAGGATTGTAGCCTATTTATCAATTAAAATCTGAAAAAGTCAGGAGGAAATTAATGATTCCTATGAAAATTGGAATAGGTTTAATTTAATCATGATTGGTCACACGCATGCATAGGATGCACATGTTTAATGCAATTCATTAGTTATCATAATATAGGGATATGCACGGTCACTAAGATTTAATTAGGGTTTTTTACTAGCTAATAAATATGAATTAGGCAAATGAAAAGGTAGCTCGGTTTATTAATATTTTGCCTTGTGGATTATTAGTAGTTAATTATTTTTTAAACCATAATTTGATTGCTTAATTGAAAGTAAAGCTGACATGAATGGTACTTAACATCCCCAATACTTGTAGGAACAATGTAATCTTACTAGTCTTGTCTAATGCTGCTATGCGACTTAGTAAACCGGATGGTATTTATATACGCTCTTAACTTTTTGGCTTATCAAATGGCAATGATTTTAATGTTAATCATTGATCAATAGAGTTGGCTTTTTGATAGTTGAAGTTCCGGAATATTTTTTTTTCGTTGTATACGTGTTTTTGTTGATGTTAAATGGACTAAAAGTACGGATTAGGAGGAGATGTACTGTTTCGACCAAAGTTGATTTGGAGAAAAGGGAACTTAGGGTTGAAGTATGGAAGAAAGGATTAAATTAGGAGGAATTCGAGGAAATTTGGTTTACAAGATTATAATTTGGTAAGTTTGACTAATTTTAGGTCGAGCCAAAAAAAGAGTTTTGCTCGATCGAGTCTGAGGAGGTGGATTGGCCGATTGATCTTTCGACCCAATTGACCAAAATTGTTCCTGCAGACCTAGAATTATTATTTTGTATAGCAAGATCAACTAAGGCGAGTTCCTTTGACATTCGAAGGGTATAAATTTGGAGTGGTTTGGATTCTTATGTTAAAGAGCTTAATAAAATTCCTAGAGATGTGATTGTTTCCACAATTATTTATAGGGTTGATTCTAAGAATTTATTAGTTATCTTGAAAGCTTAAGAGGCAACCATGTATGTGGTCACTGTTTTATACTACCTGTTTGTATAAGCTAGCTAACACTATGAACCTAAAACTATTTGAACCCCCAAACTCATCTTGTTGACAACAATTCAGGATGATATGATTTGTAGATTAGGTATTGAATCGTTGTGTGAGGGTAAATGGGTTGTGGACTAGCTAATTGCTACAATACAAGTTGGTTCCTTGGAAGGAAGTGGCAACTGGTTATAATTGTGATATGGGATGCCATCATAAACAATTGCCATGGACCCAGTTACACATATGTCCGATATTAGTGGTGCCGAGAATGAGGTGACTTTGAGGTTCTAAATGCATGTGTGTGTGTATATATATATTATGATTTGTTAGAGAATTTGAGCTACTTCAAATTATGAGATGCTAAAATTGCGTTACTTATTGCACCTTAACAAGATAACTAAATTATTGTTTATTACATTCACATTAAGTATGCATGGGATTCTTAGTATAACGTGCATGTGGGTTTATGGTGGTTACCATATTAGGCTTTGTTGCTAAACTAATGGGGTCAATGCCATGTCTAATCTAGACATGGAAGATAGGGTAAGATGATGGTGAATTTGAGTGTTCTTATGACTAGATGGAAGATGCATTTTTATGTTCTAAAGCATCGGTTGTGTTTTATATGATTTAAGAAACTTTTGTTGGTAGATCTTCTTGGATTTATTTAGTTTTTCAATGTAAAGGATTTATGGGGGGTTTCTCAATTTAAGCTTTTGATATTTTTAAACCATGTTATATTTTGGGATTGTGGTCATTAGTAGTGTTATGGGTCTTGCATGCTTATACTGCAATAACATTTTATGGCAGGATTGTTGCACCCTTATTATTGGGGCATGATAGAAGATTCGGATGGTTTAGTGGCACAATGAGGTTGTTTATTTTAGAGAATATTACTCTTCCAACACTCTAATTATTGAGGAATTTTGATTATCGATCCTCACTTAAAATATAGCTAAGTTTAGAAACTTAGATAAAACCACGATGAGATAGTATTTCTTATGGATAGTTTTGGATACTTTATGAGAGAGGGTATTTGTTTTTAGAATAAGCTGCCACATTTTTCTATTTATGATTGAGTTATGTGTATAACTCAAATTCCAAGAAAACCAATCGATATGACTTTTCTCAGTATCATAATCCTTAAAAATCTTATTTTACTCATTGGATTGTGTTTAAGGCAGTTATAAATTGATCTAAATCATTTATTATAAAAAATATGCCTTAAATTGCTTGAAACAACACATTAATTTAAGCATTAGTTACAACTTTCAAGCAAAAGCATAATCTAAAAATACCTTTATATTTGATTTCCTCCGATCCAATAGCCACTTCATTTAGATAAATGTCTTTGACAAACACTTTGCAAGGCGTGACTTAGTCTGGAACTCATACTATTGAGATCTAAACAAAGTCCAGTTGTTAGACAACATAGGAATGGAGTTTCTATCATTTTAAAGGACACAGTAAAACAAGGGAGTTCCTACTTTGCTTGGATCTCTTTTGTATGATCAGAACAAAGTGCTTAGAAGCAACTCCTATTTCCCCAATTCTCTTGTCAAACGAAATTTCCACTTAATGCTTAGTCTTGATACAACATTAACTAACTATTAAGCTTCCTATAGGTGTAAAATCATCTTAAACACAGTTTAAGATCTAAAACATATAATCAACAATCTATCCAACAGAATTTTTTATAATGAATAATATATTTTAGGAAAACTTTGGTTTGTCAAGCTACACACACATAAAAATTGATTATTTTGTTATATAATGTGTTTTTTTTTTTTTTTGTTATATATCTAATTTATGATATATTTATGAAGAACTTAATTGCCTTGCTAAGTGTACAGGAGAAATACATATGTTGTAACAAGATCCAACTTTTACCACAAATATATTTAGGTAATACACTTGGGTATAATTAAAAGAGATCTTCAAGTATTATCGATCATCTATCTTATTGTTTCTTCAAAATTGGAGGTAAAATTATTTTCCTGTTACAAAATTCTTCTATTGTTTCTTCTGATATGTAATCTCTTTAAAGTCTATTCCTATTTTAGTTCCATTCTTTCTCTAAAGAGAATCCGTGGCCGCAATTGGTGTAAAGATGATTTAGGAAATATTTTTGGACAAAATTAATTCCTTTTGTTATGAAGGGATTTCTTCCTTCAAAACACCCCCCCAACTCACACCCCTACTCCCCGCGGGGCATTTAGCTTTGTCCTACTGCTATTTTTCCCAACAATCTTTAGAGAATTCTTCTCTGTTAATAACTTGTAAAGTATTTTCATCTTGTTCATTACTGACCCAAGCTTAGAAACACCTAGGATATTTTCTTACTTAGGCTTTTCGGCACAAGCTTGTATTTCCATTAAATGATATTCTTACCTATGTTTCTTCGAGATATTCTATTCTATCATAGGGAAAAATATTCCATAAGTATTATTCACCTTGGTGAGTAATTATAAATAATACTTTATATAAAAACTATCAACTATTATTATCACGTATTTTAAAATTATTAAAAATTACACACCATATGTATTATTTGTTGAATTATTTTATCTATACGGAGTGTTTAAATTTAGTTTAAGACATTTTCTGAAAAGCATTTTAAGGCATTTATGGTCGGATATTTGAACTTGCTATGTCACTATAAAGGCAATGCTAATACCAAGGAGAAGTGGATTCTAGTGATATCTGTATATAGTTTCATTTCAACAAGAAACTCAAAATCTGCAATGTTGAAGTTCCTGGCCAGTGGGATTACATATATAACATGCCCACCAATTGTATGTCCTCCTTCAAGATCAAGCCAAACACGTTCTTTTTCTATAAGATGTTAACTTTTAAACATTAAGACTATTGTATTACGGTGGTATAAGCACGCGTGTTTTCAGTAAAATGTACGAAGTTCTCGAGTCCTCCTAAATCAAAACCATAAAAAAAAGAAAAAAAAAAAGTTCTTTTTTAAGCCTTTAACGAACACTGTGGAGCCACCAGCAATCAGCCATGGAAAAATCGCTATAGCCATGTATGTAATATTTATCAAAGTTTGAAATGCGCTGGCGCTCCTCAAGATTCTATGCCCAATACAAATTACAAAAATCCTAATGAACACACCTATCAAGGAAAAGACCCAACAGATCCCCACGTTTTTAACAGTCGCCTCAAGCAACAGCCACGTACGTAATACGCAACTCCATTGTTATTCCCTTCCTCTCCTCTGTGCCTTACTACTTACTGCCCTACTGCTACTGCAGTTTCAGTTTTCACCTTTCAATGCTCCGCAACCCAATCACGCACTAACTCATCCATTCCACTGCATGCACCAGGAGATGTGGATCCAACACGTGTATCATGAATTGCCCCAGGTAGATAGGGGCAGTTTTGTCAAAAAGGACAACCTAAGACATTGTAAACACCGTCTAGGTTCAAGGGACTCCGAGTCCGAAAACACCATCCTGAGAGGTGTGTCCACGCATCGGATTCAAGTCAACACGTGGCGTCACCAGAGGAGTGGGATTATGAGAAGACATCCTCTGATTGGTGTACCGGAGAAGAACTCACAGAGAGCCTGTCTTCTGGCCGCAGCCTTGCCAATGAGAATAAAGGCACCGGGGGCAAAATAAAAACATTTTGGAGGAAATGGATCTCATAATGTTAGTTTTAAATCAATCTTTGAAATTGCCTCAATATCAAAATATTCGACGATACCATCTTGATAGTTCATATGGATATCTCGAAAAATTTTGAGAAAAGTAATCTTAAAGATTTAAATACTGTCGATTTTATTTTACTTTTTTATGATTTAAAAAATGTTGCTCTAGATTTTACATTATGGTTTAATCAAAGTTAAAACTGTTACCATGAATCTTTTGGATTCATAATGACATGTACAGGCCTTAGATCGACCTACATAGGCCTAAAATCGAAATCATCTCTCCATGACCGACTCAAATAAAGAGTTACTAGATAAGGACTAAGCACTACTAAACTTTAGATTTAACACACATATTACTGAATAAAGCAGACTTGATAACCTATATGTTAGGAATGTGACGATTAACAAGATTCCTACTCTCCAAGCTTATTAGATGCTACAACGTATAGGACATGCCCCTAAATTCTTTCAGGTATTCCCTATAAATAGATAAAACTCCCTGATGCTTGATTTTCCTATGCGTACTAAGTACTTAAGCTCTCTCATTTTTTTACAACTAGTCTCATATATTTATTGATTTAAATATTGTAGCGGTCACGCTAAATAATACTTTGACATCTCTCATTGTGTTCTTTTTTACAGACCTACCTATAACTCTTCCGAGGCCCAATCCAGTTTATCTCTACTAGCAAGACATATAGAAGACAAATCCATTTCATTATGTATGGATGAAGGGCAAATAAAAAAGCAAAAGGAATTTGGGAAGGAAACAATTATTTATGTTATTTAAAAAAAGTAAGGAAAAATGAAGGGACATTGAATCCTATTGAAATAGCAATCACTCACTTATTCCTTATTGAAATAGGTATTATCTTGTCAAGATTATTATAACTTAGTAATATTACTATCGATCTCTTCCATTTGGATAGATCAAGGATTTTAATCCTATCTCTCTCATACTTAGTACGCACTTTGTATATTCCTCTAATTTCTATCCTTTTTTGGCTAAGTTAAAATATATTAGATTTTCACAATAATGAACACAATATGATTATGGAAACGAATGTAGAATAAGATTTTGGTAAATTACAACAAACTTGCCTGTATGATTTCACTATTTTGCAAATAAATGATCGATACTAATTTTTTTTTCTATCAACGAGGTAACTTGACTTCTAATACTAAGTGTTAATAATACTTAAATGACACGTGGATGACTTATTAGTCCAAATTATTTATTTTAATAAAATAATATTATTAAATAGATATAATTAAATATTGTATCAAATATAACATAGAAAATCCAAAATAAAAGGTAAAACTTCAAAAAATTTAAGAGATAAAAACATAAAAAACCTACTTCTAATGACCCTAAGCCATTAAGGTAGCCAACCTCTACAAAAGGGCTCGTGTTACCCGCCCAATGTGGCAGTAGACCATCTGTAGCATAGGGTGGTACAAAAGTGGCAAAGTTGGACATTCGAGTAACCAGAATAAATGGTTCTTGTAACTTATTAATGGATAATGAATGTTCACTTACCACTCTTTAATTAAAGAAAAGGAAAATAGAAGAGAAGGTTAAATCAAAGTGAAAGGCAAGTTTCGTGCAACTTGATTTTGACTTTTGATTTATTAGTTTTTTTATTCTATTTGATTTTTTAAAAATTTAAAAATAATAAAAGATCATGTAGTGGATGATTGTTACCACCATGTATATGTTGCATAACCTACCCATAATGATAGATTGAAATTATCGATATTGTTGATATTTTCCAACCATCCCAAATGACCATAGTGTAAAGTTATTTCATTTTGATATTTTATTGTTTTCTTGTTATTTTTTAGCTTTTGTTTTATATTTTATTAAATCATATAAATTAATATATTTTATAATATTAATTACGAAATAAATCATTATGAACCATTAGAATATTGACACATGTCTTTATTTTAAAATTTTCATCATATTTTCAACTAGCTATTTTACCTTTTCAAAACTAATTAAAATTTGATTTGACATTATTATATGTATTATTTTTATATATATTTATTATTATAATTTTTGCATCTTAGTTGGGTAAAGTAAAAGTAAAGAATTATAATTTATATGTAATGTCAGAGAAGCATGCATATCTATTCGCTAGGTGTTGGACTGCATGGACCAATTCGAAATGGTGAAATCCCACACGTCCCTATCTTCTACTCCCTTATACACGTACCCACAGTAGCTCCCCAAGTGTCACTCCCTCCTTTCTTCCTCACTTCATGTTGCCCCCCTTTCATTGGCTCTTCCCTCCACCTCTCTTCTCTTTCCTCTCTCCATCTCTCTTTCTGTTTCTCTCTCTAACAAATATATACAACTACACTTAACTCTTCTTAAACCCAATCACTTTCGCTGCACATTTTAGCTCCTCTCCTCTGTTAGTCTAGACTAGACTCTCTTGCTTGTCCTTCGTTTTCTTTTTTCATTTTCCCTTTGAAGACAAAGAAGGAAAGTTCCTTCACCAAGTCTAGTCACCATGATCAAGACCTTGAGTCCTTACTCGACAACTTCAAAAACTGCTGAAATCATGTCCAGGTATAGGCCTATTGCTCCAAAACCAGAACTTCCTGTCAGCAGTAGTAGTCCTTTAGGAGAAGGCAATGGCTCAAATTCACCATTATCTTCATCCATGTCTCAGAAAATAAGGCAATCACCTTATCTAAGAAACCTCTGGCCTCAGCTTCAAGCTAGACCTACCAGAACCAGAAAAAGAGGAAGAGCAGCCATTTCACCACCAGCTCTTAAAAGACAAAGAACCACATCTCGAGCTCAGTCTCACTCTCTGACCCTTCCTTCTCCTTTTCCTCTGAATAATATTTCCTTGCATGGTTTCACTCATGGCGGAGTGGGGTTGTTTCCTCATCCAAGTCATCATCAAGTTCATGTCATGGAAACTCAGGCCTCTGCTACTACCTGCCCTAGAAACCTAGTGACTCTTCCTCTTCTCCCTTGTCCGGCTTCATTGGTTTCAGTCTCCGGATCCTCCGAAGAGAGAACTGTGGCGGAATTCAATTGCATGAGCCCTTCTGGAGAAGGGTGTATTGATTTGAACAGTTCTGTGGTTGAAATTCCCAAAGAAAAGGACCTTTTGCAGCAACTTCAGGGAGTTTCATCCACCGGTGTCATTGCACCGCAGCCGGTTAGGCCTATCGGTTCGAGCATAAGCGTTGGGAGCATAAGCGAGGACCCAATGCCGTCAATGGCAATAATGCAAGTTAGGAAGAAACGGGAGGAGGTTGAGGAAGAGGTGGAGGCTGAGGTCCTGCCAGTAGTCATTTCTGATACCAATAACAAGGTGAGGTTGGCGAATTCTGCCTACAAGGAGATGGTAGGTCAGCCAGAATGTTCGTGGCTCGAGTCGATGGTGTCCGGGGACCGGCAATCGAGAGGAAGTTCTAGGATCAGTGGAGAGGTGGTGCTTCAGTTTTGTGACGAGAAAGTGCTGTTGCCAGTTTCTTCAAATGGGTTTTGTTGCTGGGTGAGGATAGAGTGGGGGAATGAAGGAACGAAGAGGTCCGTTAAGGCTTTTTGTAATGTTAGAAGATTAGCTTGTGAGTCCAGGGACTATCTTTTCACTTGGCGGTTTCATACACACAGCAGACAACCTTGTCACCTTGTCGATTAGTTCTGTCCAGAATTGGAACGTATGTCATAGTACATAAAACATAGATCAGAAGTAAGGTAGCGTCCTATATTATAAAATAGGCAGCTTATGTATTTCTTTCTTTTTTGTATAAAAATATGTTTGTAAGCATATATCTTTAATCTTTTATTTGGGTTAATTCTATGTACTGTACATGTTGATTCGATGTACTTGTTTGTCATGCATGTATGCTCGTGGCCCTAAAATCCCATATTTTAAGATCCCATGTCTATGAACCATATATATTAAAAATTTTCGTACATAGTTTTAACATGTATCTATATATCCTAGGTTGTTTTTAACCGCATAAACTCTATATATTTTATCATATGTCATGTCTTGTTTAGCACAGGAACTTTGGGCCCTTAAACCTGGGGAGTCAGGGAGTGATTGAGACATTAGTTTTGCGAGTATACTGCTCGGTCAATTTAACTAGGTATCGCGGTTTATATTTGGTTGTTTTGATTAATTTATTAGCAAATTGAATGAAATGGCAAATTAACAAATGCATTTCAGGAGTACCGATGCAATCATCATCCAAAACTTTCTTGTGGGTCCTTCCATCTAAAGTTGTCTGCATTAGGATGGGCGCCCTGCAGTATGAATGAAGAAACATTCCTCCAGTAGCTCCGTTTAAATATAAAAATGAAACAAATTCTCTCTCGAAGGAAAACATATATATATATATATATAACAGAAAAAAACTTATTAGTGCTAAGGAGTTATGAACAAGTATTAATAAGATTGTGATTGATAGTTGATTTATTTAAGAGTTAGAATTTTTTGAGGATTTGAGGAGTTGTGAACAAATACTAATAAGATTGTGACTGGTAATTGATTCATTCACGAGTACTCATTTGAGTACGTGGTATGTTTTCATCATTAGGACAAATTTTATATAATATATTAATGAATATATTATAGTTTTTCATTTGGGGAGACGACAGTAGGCCAATGAAAAGAGAAGAAGATGGTAGTTCTCTATAAGAAGGTGATGATATGGGGCCAATGAGAAGGTTTAAGGGAATAGAGAATGTAAAGCTTCTTTTATAATTAGTAGTTGTTGATGCCAAACGACGGAAGTGAAGCGACTGCAAAAAGGTTTAAAACCTTCAATAATCTCGAGGCATTAAGCCAAGTTGACGATAGAAAAATTGGGCAAAATCGGATAATTATTACGCTCTGTTCAAGATTCCTGCTGAAGTCAGATATACTTTGGCCAATGAGTTTTAGGCTAATTATTTCAAACCCCAATTCTTCATGGCCTACGAGTACCGTGAGTTTTAGCTCTTAGGTGTCTCGTCACAACAATATACATCCCCCTTGCCCCTCTTAATTTCTTTCTCATTTCTTATTTTAAGAAAAGCCAGGGGCGACAGCCACATATACATTTAGGTCACCGCTTGGGGACTATTATAATAAGATGTCATCTTGATTCAAATCCAAAAGTTTAGAGTCGCTTTTCTATCACTCATAAATGCTGTGTATTGGAGTCTTATACTCTAATCAAAGTTTCTCCCTTGTTTCTTATTTTGTTTTTCATTCCAAAATCCCATATAAAATTGCTCGGGAAATCTTTTGACCCCTGTTTCTTTTTGGTTAATTTTATAGTATTATCTATGTATATGTACTTTTCTATTTAAGTCCACGATATCTTTTTCCTTTCCATTTGAGATTACAAAAGGGAGATTTTCATCAAGTCTGTTAAATTGTCCAATCTATTCCTCACATGCGTCAACTTTTGATTGGTCTTGTGGTAGCTGGTTAAAGTGGTCAAAGTTCTCACAATTGTTTATAGCTCCTTTCTTTTTTCTTTTTTTTTGAATTTTAACTTTTTAAAATTATATATGTATATAAATATGTTTAATATTATTTATTTTATTTAAAAAATCATTTTTGGGCAACTTGGAACTAAAACTTAACAGTCTAATAGAAAACCTATTTTTGTAAAAGTTATAAATGTTAAAAACTCAAAGTTAATGACTGAAATATAAATATAACTAAATGTTTAGGACTAAATATATAATTTTATATATTTAGTTCTTATAGACCACATTAAAGTTAGACATGAGTATAGTCTATACTCATTTCCAATCTTCAAAAAATTGGAAGGATGGAGAATAAAGAGAAAATAGACATGAATACTAAGTTTAGGGGCATCAATATGGAAAAAGAATAACAATAGAGAGAAAAGTAATTATTTACCGTAAGCCTCCACTTTTCTTCCCTCTCTCTCTCGATGCTAATACATTCCTCTTTTCAAGCATGGCAATAAAGTATCGTATCTTATTGTAATTGCAACACTATTCACCCAAAAGGTAGAATGTGGCTCGAGATTCAAAGTGAAGTATATTTGAAATAACCCAAAATCAATAAATTATGTAGGAAATAAAAATAGATTCATTAAAAGGAGAGAAAGCAAGTTTTTGAGCACTTCTTCAAAAAATGATCTTATTTCTCCTATACTTGAATTTGATAGAGGACACTTAAAATTTGGTCTTGATAATCATATAAGTGATTTGGGGTATTTTAAGCTCAAAGTGAAGTTATTACCAAGTTAGAAGCCTAAAAGGCCTTGATTAGGTCTTAAGACATCTACTCAAGTTAGGTTAGCTAAGATTAAGGCAAGTGGCATCAAAAGGAGCCCTTAAGATAACCGAACCCTACTATTTATAGCACATGGCACCACATAGGCATACCCTAGCCTTCACCATGTATCTAAAATATTCCTCTTTAGGTAAATACTAAAATCCTTACCTAAACCCTACTCAGTTCTAGCTAAATCTTGATGTTTAGCTTAAATTAAGTACTAATCAAGTTATTTCAATGTGTATAAATTAAGATTTAAAGATAAAGAAGCTCGATAAGACTTTGTGGAGGCTTGGTGTGAGCTACAAGAGTAAGTGAGTAAGTTTAATATAAAATTATTGATGATTTAGTTAACCTTATGGTTTAATCTTAATGTATAGATGTTGTAAACCCCATGAAAAGTAAATGATAATAAAGGAAAATAAGAAAATAAAAGTCAAGGCAACAATAAGTAATAAGATTTTTATAAGAAGGTCAAAATAGACTCTTGACCCTTAAGTATAAAAAGGGTTGTTTCCACCTTAAGTCTCATTTTGCACTATTATCTCTACAAAAGACTCTCCAAAGAACCTACAGGAGTAATACTCAAGTAAGAATCCACAAGTTAAGATCCTTTGTTTTATATTGTTAGATTTGGTTTTACATTGATTGTAGAAGATGTTGGGAATATGTAAACGAAATTGGTGTTGGAGAAGAGAAAGTGGAAGTTAGGAAACAAGAAAAACCCTACTCAGGTAAGAGGATTGTTAGAATTTCAATAAAAAGAAGAGCTTTATATTGAGTGGTGTGATACCCTATAATTTCGACCTATAAGGTTTTGAGTAATTTATATTCCTTATAAAATAATATGCACTTATAAACCAGGTTGATGGGTATAAACAAAAAAATACAATGTACTAACTTTACTAAATATCTTATGGTAAACATTTGAATTGTCAAAGATTCTTATGAAAATAAATAAATAAAATATCAAAATGGGATCACAAAATGAAACTCATTTAAGTCTTAGAATATCGGTTAAAAGCTCTACTAAAAAACATCAAATATGTAGTTTTCATAATTTCCCAATGATAAATACAATATTAAGTCAATAAACTTTATTTATATAGAAATATCCTATTGTTTAGACTAGTAACTTTTATAATATAACAAAAGTAGAGCTAAGTAACCTGTAAATTTTGACATTTCAAATATGTCATATAAAAGTATATCTACGATCCTTATCTTTGAGTTTAAGACTAATAAAAAATTAGTTTTGAATTACAACCAATGTTAATATGATACCTAAAAGTTAGAAGAAATATTGAGAAGTTAGATTTCAAAAATGACGTAAAATGCAGTTAATATCTTTTAAGAATTAGAGTTATTGGGTTAATATTTAAATACTCTATAAGTAAAGAATTCAAATTTGACGTATAATACAATGTTCTATTATTTTTTAAATATATTAGGGAACTTTATGAATTATAAATCTAGATAATGTTCTACTTGAAGAGTTACGTAAATTTAATATAATTATCATAAAGGATAATATTAATATAATAAAAATCTATAGCCGTAAATTCCATATCTTTATCCTATAAGAATTTCCACACCAATTGTAACATTTTTACCAAGTTAACATACTGATAAGAACAAATGGAATAGAAAAATAATAATTTAAACATATAAAATATATATTGCCTTATCAATAAAGTGATGAACTGCCATCAAATTTTAATAACTTTTAAGCAAACCGCCATCGCTAAATATGCTATAAAATAGACCACCCAAATGGAAATGGAACTTATTTATATATTATATTACTAATATTTTTACCAATAATTATATTAAAACTTACTTGAAATAACAATATGTTGATAAAGAAAATTACGACTGTTAATTACTCTTTACTAATAATGTTTTTAGTGAATAGCAGGAATATTATGAAAATTATGATAAGTATTAAATAAAATATAACAAATTAACCCAAATATCTTAAAGAGAAAAAATAGAGTTGCAAACCACCTTAGACAAAGGTAGTGAAAAAACGCTCTTATAAATATGGTTTTAAGCCATACGAAACAGAGATAGAGAGAAGGCAGGTTGGTGTGGTGGGGTAGTAGGGGAGGAGAAATAATGGAGGGAAGCCATATAGTTTTGTGTTCCATTACTTTGCAATTTCAGGTTATATGATTAAATTGTATGATTATGTTGCTAAACTATGTAAACTTGTATTTGAATGATTTTATTTGGTCACTAGTAGTGTTAAATATATATATATATATATATATATAGATATATCTTGGTAACATTATTTGATGTTAGACTATATGAAATGACTTATTTCATGAATTATGTGAAATTGCATGAACTAAATAGGAAATAGTGTTTCGCGATAACTTTAATGAAAAAATGTTATTGAATTCATCAAGAATATTATGCTATTATATAAGGAAAAAAAAGTAGCACAATATCAGTGATTTGTTTTATCTTTATTGCTTTAACATACTAATACTATGCATGTAGATATACCCCCATGTGATTTTGACAAGATACCATATATAAGTTCTTTCTCCCTGATTAGATTGCATAGTTTGTCGTGTTAGTGGGGAATTGAATAAGACTTAACAAATAAGAGAAAGTGAAAATTAGTAAAATATGTGTCCACTTGAAGTTAGACATTTAATTGAAGTAAACAATGGATTTGTGTGTGCAAAGAGAAAATAAGTTACAATTCTAGCATTTTGAACTTTAAATACTAGATAATTGAAACCAAAAAAATGAAATGAGATAACATGTGCTAAGGTAGAAAAAACAACACCTATTAACAATAATAGCAATGGATTGTAAAGATTTATATAACTAACATTAATAAGTAGAAGTATATCTAATGAATACAAGAATTCTGTAAAAACATTAGGCCATTAATATAAATTTACACATCTACATTATCATAATTATTAGATATAAGGAAAACATACTCCTAAATTATAGCATTTATTAAATTTGAACAAACTAAATTATCATTTGCAACCTAACTCAACATATGCGTGACACTATAACTAATTCTAGGAATTTCACTAAGATGGACTCAAGGATTGTGAGGTGCCTCGAATATCTAAGCTTTGTTAGAAAAATTTCAAAAGTGATGCATAAATAATTTATTTTCATTACTCAATTAGACCGATCAAGGCTACTACTCTTTGGAAATCACACATGGACTAAACATATATAAACATAGAGACACACACATACGTATATATGTATACTACCACCAAGTGTTCAATTACAACTATGAGTATATGATAAGTTAAAAGACATAAATTCTCATTTATCTTATGTATCTATGATGTGATTCATATAGTTCGTATTAGTATTTATCCCATAGCCATACTCATAGGTTTAATCATGACTTATAATTATAATAAACATTATCACTGTAATTTCGCGAAGTTAATATATATGGAGAAAACTATAGAAATCATTGTATCTTAATGATTATGTGAGCATAAAATGAAAATTTTGTTATATAGGAACTTCAAGTTATGAAGACCCCATCACCTTTGGGATAAGCCAATGACTCGGTATTGGGTAAGTGGGATTTTTGGAGATTGGAGTATATGTTTACTTATGGTTGTAAGTAGTTGTTTGTACTCATGTTGCACTTGTGCTTAGTTACCGAGGTGTTGATTGATAGCTGAGTTATATCTTTTGTTGTGTTGCTTGACCTTGTTTGGTGTGTTACGAACTAATTGTTTACCTTAAATTGGATTTAACTATATTAGACCTGAAATTTAAAATTGGACATGCATTACAACCCGTTAAGGAATGCTTAGGACTATTCGATCAAATATCGACACCTTCAAAAGGGATAGCGCTATAGCATAATGATTTCTTCTTTATCCTTAGTCGAACTAAGTGACAAGAGAGAAAATTGGTGTAAAGATAAAGGCAGTAGTTCAAAGGATGGTTACAGGAAGAGGGATGTCTCCATTGTATAAGCTTGAGTTTGGTCATAAGTTATTACATACGCTGGAGCACCCTAGAACCCGAAGACGCCACAACCCGTTACGTGTTCTTATTATTCAGGAAGACATTAAGGTTTTAAAACTAACTACAATCTCTAAAATTATTGATAATAACTGCTTATTGAGTATAAAATAACAGTTCTCCGAATACATTAATCCAAGTATTCATAGGCGATTTACTTTAGCCACAAATATATTAAATAACTAGATTTTGATTTTTTACAACATACAAAATTAACTACCCCTCTTTCCCAACCGATGATAGCAATTTTCACACTCATCATAAATAGTAACATGTTAAATCAATGTACAATTATAAAAAAAAATAAAGGAATGAGTTGAAGCCCAGTACGAGTGCACAAACACACACAGATACCAAGCCCAAAACAAATACGTGCATAAAATATAATTGTAACAATATATATACAAACAACAGTTTAATTATCTTTAATTTAAGCTAGCAATGATTAAAGGGGCACTCATAACCCTACCACAACATGATCATTATCTACATACATAGGTGGTTATAATATAAGTGTTCCTTTAAATCCTTTACACCTAGAGTTCAAAGTCCAAAGACTAAAAACCTAAAATTCTAGCTGCGTCATCCCATTTAAAAGTCAACTAGAGAATCTCCGCATATGATCAATACTTTTTCCTCTAAGGAACTACTACTGTGGGCCCCTAAAGTGAGCGGGTTAAGTACATTCAACAAACCATTCATTTAGGTTGAATATATATTAGTCTGGTTAGATCTTTTTTGACTTAGCAAACACAATCATATAGGTACTCGATAACTAAGTTATACCTAAAGTTACTTAAGAACCTATAAACTTATCAATTCAAAGGTTCTGAACGAAATTAATCAAATCTATTTATAAATCAAAGTTAGAAATTATAGATAATATAAATACATAATACGATAGAGTAGAAAGTTAACATATTTATATATAATACTAGTTAATTATTCATATTATAAGGGTACGATATATATATATATATATAAAGAAAATATAAGGTGAACACATAATGGGGGAGTTAAGATGGATAGCTTACTAATCATTATACTAAAAGAATACATATTTAATTTGACAATACTAGCGTATAATCAAAATATGTAAAGAAAGACATGTTAATAATTAAAATCTGAAACGGACATACTTTATAATTAATATCATATACTATATAATCATAATAATAATTATAATAAAAATACTTAAATCATAATATCGTCAATATTAATAATAAGGCATAATCATAATAAGATAATAGTGTTGTAAACCAAATCAAAACTTGAAATCGTACATATAAGATACGAGTATTAATGTAACTCCATACATAACTAGAAAATAGTGATCCAACACCAAATATAATAGGAAATAGAAATCTAACGCTATAAATACATATATACACATAATTTAATATTATGACACAAAGTATAATAATAACTTTTATATAAAGTAATACGACAATTATGACAAATAAATCAATTTATAATAGGAATCAAGTGCTAAAAAAATAATTACTTTTCACAATAATATCAAAAAACAAAATTAATAATATTCTACTTATACAATACCGAAAAAGGGAATCAAATCAACTCATGAAATAAAGCCGAGACCGGAACATTGGATGGACACTGAATCGACGCCGAATCGACGCCGAATATGAATGTATTAGAAACAAAAATATATATATTACAACTTATTTAACAAAATACCCAAATAATTAATAAATACTAATTTACCAGAATGACTCGAAACGCATGGAATTGAAGATGAAAGTAAAACACATAGCAAGAGAGTTGATTTGAAGGGCTCTAATGTGTGATTGAATTGGGGAATTGCTGACAGAAGGGATATAGACACCCTATTTTTGTCACCCTTTATTTTAATTTCAGTTTCTTTTTACTTATGAGCTAGGTTTGTAAAAAATTGAAAAATTAAAAAAATGAAAAATTAAATTTTAAAAAAAGAAAAAAATAAAAAATAAATAGAATAAATAAATAAAGGAAAATTGAAAAAAAAAAAAAGAAATAAAGTTTGAAATCAAGTTAAGTTATTTAGGATCTCATCAGACAATGGTTGAAAATATATATTCAATTTAATAAATTTTGAGTCTTAAATAGTTGAGCTTCATTAAAATATATTTTAGTCTAGTCCAATATAAAATAGCTTTTTATCTAATTTATACTGGGCTAAATATATTTAGGATTTATTAAATGGATTAGCACGTATATTGGGCTAAATTAAGATGGATTGAATCGCCCCCAAAATAAAAAGCCCAACTCAATGTAAGGTTTTTAGAAACTAGATTCTTCAATGAATCCAAATCGGATACTATTGTATCATTGTATATTGGATTTGTTAAGGTTGAATCTTTATCCAAAAAGATATAAATTTATGATTTATAAATAGTGGTTGCGATTGTAAAATTTTTAAATGTTTTCATAATTACACATTTTATACAATTACACTAACACCAATTATACATGACTAGATTTGCAATACCTCACAAACACATTCGCACCCCAACCCCCTCCCTCATGTGAACACCCGTAAGTACTCTTACGCTTACGCTTGCACTTCGCTCATTGACACACACACAATTCGATCATTGACACATACACTCACTTACCTCACGACACATACGTCCAAATTTCATACACATACACACGACCAGGATACAGACACACATTTAGATTTTATACATAAATACACGACCAAAATAAGTTACTTATTTTGTTTTGTTTTAGCTAATCAATTTATTTTACTATCTTGTTTTTTAGTGTAGGTTTTTTTTAATAAATTTTAATAATTGTTATGCCATTTTGCAATTTTTAGATAATTTGTAATTTTTTTGATAAATTTTAGTTAAATTACATTTTTTTTTATCAAAATTGCATTGTTTAGAAAAAAGTTATATATTTTTTCTCCGCGATTCATTTCTTCAAAGAAGATATGTTTCTTAGTATATTTTATATTTAGGATTTAGAAAAAATGCATTTTTGGCATGTAGTGGTTTTTTTTTTAAATAAAAGTCTTAATTGGAATTTTCAAAAGATTTAGTTAGTTAGAGTTTTTTTTTTTTTAAAGATTCGTAAAGTTAGATCTTCTTACGTATTTTTTAAAAATAATAATAATAATTTGATAACTAACGTAAATTTGGCTTGATTTCCTTTAAAAAAGAATCATCTACTAAATTTTTTTTAAAAAAAGAACTACGTTGGTTTGATTTTGATTAGCGAATACGTAGGTACTTTTGAGGCAATCATAAAAAATATATAATTTTCTAAAAATTCGTAATAAAAAATCATAAAAAATTCATTTTAGTCATATTTTTGCATATTTGCATATATTTTGGCATTTTTAGAAAAATTATAAAAAAAATCTCATTAGTTTTTTTTTTTTTT